>PVIR01014042.1:0-41087 GCA_004026965.1 Petromus typicus | reverse complement strand
CGGTAACCACATAACAATACTGGGTGTGGAGACTCACCCCAGCGGCAACCAATACCACATACCAGTGCCGGGCGTGGTGGCTCACGCCTGTAATCCCAGCACTCGGGAGGCAGAGGCAGGAGGATTGCTGTGATGTGAGTTTGAGGCTGAGCTCAGGGCCAGCCTGAACCACAAAGTGAGACCCTGTCTCAAAAAAAAACTTAAAAAAAAAAAATGATTGAATAAATGGGCGAATATCCTATGTAAAGGAATTCTAAATAATGTTTTATACACTCTCCCTTTAAGTAGATCATAAGTGCCTGTTCTTTAACTATGAGCACATATTTAACTTAGTTTTAAAGAGTACTCTATGGAGAATAAAGGATGAAGTAAATTTACAGTGGAGATCATAACAAACGCTAACTGGTTCAAGTTAAGTGAGGGAATTGTCAACAGTGATGTTATATTGATAAGTATGCAGCTTTGGTGTGCTGCGATGGTGATAGTACTTCACTTCTGTAGTTTTCCATCCCAAAATCCATAATCCTAAAATAGGAATGAGATAAACCCCAATTTAGGGCTACTTTTACAAAATACCTGACCGGTACTCAATACTGCCAATATTATCAAAAGAAGGAAAGTCTGAAAGCCTAACACACCAGGAGTCCAAAGTGACATGATGACTAGAATCTGACCTAGAAAAACAACAAAAAAAGAGTACAAACAAGAGAAATATAAATAAAGTGATAATACATCAATAATAGAAATATTAGTATTAGAAATTTGGCTAGTATTTGTTTTTGTACTGTCATAATAATTTTCTGTACTTCTATACTTGTTCTAAAATACAAATTTTAGATAATTTGGTAAAACTGATTTCTGAATTCAGTAAGTACTTTCTGTCCCACTGATCATGTTCTGGCTTTTAATGTTTAGCGATTGGTTCCTACCACTTTGTAAAGTGTACAATAATGATAGTGTCCAAGCTAAAATATATGCTTGCTGCTTCTCTGCCACTGAAAATATCTGTAGTCCAACTTCTTTACACCTACATTTTTCACTTTTTTCGAAAGCTATATCTTCCCTGTTAAGATATATCTTACCTGAGTTTCCTATGACCCATCACCTCAAGTGTTTCAGAAATGAAAGCAAAATAAATAAATAAATAAATAAATAAATAAAAGAGAGTAACTCTGGGTTTTGACAATTCTTATGAATCATGGTCAATTGAAACAAACTGCTGCAATATCTAGTCTTAGCCCACTGTCATTTTTCTCTTTTGTAGCCAGTGTCCAGAAGGCTACATCTGTGTCAAGGCCGGTCGGAATCCCAACTACGGCTACACGAGCTTTGACACCTTTAGCTGGGCTTTCCTGTCTCTGTTTCGACTCATGACTCAAGACTACTGGGAGAATCTCTACCAGTTGGTAAGGTTCAAATTAACATAAGTAGTATCTATTTCTTTGAACATATATACAATGATAAATACATTTTTACTTATTTCCTATATAAAATGGCAAGGATATTTGTTAATAAATCTCTGACATAAAGAAGAGAATAAAATGTACAGCAATTATTTCTAGAATCATCATCCATCCTTCATTCAGTAAGAATTACAGTCAGGCTGGGAGGTGAGTATTTTATATGAGACCGGCTTTCTGTTAGGGACTGTGGAGAATTCAAGGAATATTCATGACTTTGGGGAGTTTATAATCAAGTTGTGGAGATTAAAATGACATATGAAAAGATCTTTATAAACCAATTATATATAATTCAAATGTAAAAATAGCTGTGACTAGAAGGAGGGAAGAAATATATGATCGCTGGTTGATGTAAAAAGTGTAACACTATGGAAGTGGTATCCATTGAAAGAAATTAAAGATGGCACCTTCATTTGTTTTTTTGTTTGTTTGTTTGTTTTTCTTTTTCTTTCTTTTTTTTTTTTTTTTTTTTTTTTTTTTTGAGACAGGGTCTCGCTTTGTAGTTCATGCTAGCCCTGAGCTCAGCCTCAAACTCCCATCACAGCAATCCTCCTGCCTCTGCCTCCTGAGTGCTGGGATTACAGGCATGAGCCACCACACCCGGCACTGTGGTATGTGGTACTAGTTGCTGCTGGGGTGAGTCTCCACACCCAGAATTGTTTTGTGGTTACTGAGGATTGAACCCGGGACCTTGCACTTGCAAGACAGGTGCCAGAACCACTGAGCTATATCCCTGGCCGGGCACCTTCATTTGTAATAGTACATTGTTTAATGAATGCTAGGAGAGACATTTTAGTGAGGTTCAGATATGTATCCAAATATACTTATTTGAGATGTTTATGAGGTATGATCAACAAATAAGGTAAATATTTTAATTTTAAAAATTTTGTTACAGTAAAGAACACACCAACATTAGTCCCCTTCAAAATAATCTCCTCTGATTCAGTCTCACTTATCCCATCATTCTTGCCACTGTTAAAAGCAGTTCTGATCAATCTCATTTGTACATCTTTATTTGTGCTGTTATGGCTGCCTCTCGTCTTGAATTGTTTCAAGGTGGTTTTTTTGTTTGTTTGTTTGTTTGTTCTTTGTTTTTTTTAATAGACATTTTGACTTTGGGAAAAAACTCAGGGATGGGTGACTTAACAGGTGAATGAGGTGGAAAAGGACACAATATAATGTTTTATGAATATGCCTTTCTGTTGGAGGGCACTTAGCAGCAGCACTCATCAGTTTTGTATCGTACTTCATAAAGACCTAAAAGAGGACTTCCAGAACTGCTTTAGAAAATGGCAAGCTCCAGGAGATAAGTGTGATTGAAGTGAGAATGTTTCTAGTTGTGGTAATCAGAACCTTACTGAGAAACATCATACTAAAATACTAATGAAAAATTTCCTTCACTTCCCTAGACCTTACGTGCTGCTGGGAAAACATACATGATATTCTTTGTCCTAGTCATTTTTCTGGGTTCATTTTATCTGGTGAATTTGATCCTGGCTGTCGTGGCCATGGCCTATGAGGAGCAGAATCAGGCCACCTTGGAAGAGGCCGAACAGAAAGAGGCTGAATTCCAGCAGATGCTTGAACAGCTGAAAAAGCAGCAAGAAGAAGCGCAGGTACTGAGCTTTATGACTGTAGTATCTTTGCAGAAATTTTTTTTGTACTGTAGGGATAATTCATTTTTCACATAGATATTGTCACTAGAAACTAGAAAGCTGTTCAATCCTGGAAGTGTTACTGAACATAGAGTCAAAGCAATTTTTTAAAATATTATATATTACAAAGAAAACAAATAGTAGGTAGAGATTACATTGAGTGTAAGGTTTACTAAGGAATTGTCTCATGGCAAATGAGAAAATAATTTAATTCTAGTTGTATTAGCAAAAGAAATATAACTGGTATTTCCAACTAATCATAACTTTTGATTAATCACCACTAATCACAACATTTGAGATTCTTTTCTGAAGGTACTTGATCTCCAGTGTTACCAAGAAAATTTCATATATACCCACATTTAATCAGTCTTTACAAGAGGCATCTGCTGTAGTCCATATTAAGATATCAAAAGTTGAAGATATCACTTTGTGGTGCTGCATCTGCCTGGCAAGGTCAAGGTCCTGAGTTCAAACCCTAGCACTGGAAAAAAATTAGGGTGGTAGCTAAAATTATGGGCCAGTTTTAGATTTTTTAATATTAGTTTTCCTGGGTTAACGTTTAGCACAATGGACAGTCATATCTGAAAGAAGACAACAACACAAATATTGAATTAAAAAGTGAGCAAGAACTCTACACTGCAAGATGAAGATTACAGGAGACAGTAGAATTTGATTCAGTTAGTTACAATACCTACAGATCTTTGCTAGTCTTCTATATGGTCAATCTTTTTAGTTTAAGTTTTCCTAGTAAAGGTCTATTGATTGTTTTAAGAAATAATGACAGTACACAGTTTTATGTGTTATTGATTTTCATCTTCAAATATTCAAATTTTTAAATATCCTGTCTTTTTGTATTATTTTTCTGTTCTCTTAGGTTGGGTACCTTCCTGTTACAGTTTTGAGAGCTCTATATACATTCTAGGTATAAATACTTTGACATAAAATACTTTGAGAATATTAGTTCCCAGTAAGGACTTATATTTTTTTCTCCCAACAATATTTTTTAAGAGCAAAAGTTTTTAAATTTGATGATGTACAACTTATGAAATTTATTTACTTTTGGATTTTTCAAAAATTCAAGTATTTGATCTGGAATTGATCCCCTGCCAGGCTAGTGCAAGAGCCTGACTTCGATTCCCATGACCAAAAAAAGAAAAGAAAAGAAATCAATGTTTTTGGTGTAACATCTAAGAAATTTTTGCCAACACAATACAACAAAGATTTTTCTCCATTTTTATTCTAAAGCCATATGGTTTTATGTTTTATATAAATAACAGTAATTCACTTTAATTTTTCCTGAAGTATGAGTCATGTATGTCTTATTTACATGAATGTGTAGTTATCCTAACATTATTTATTAGACATAAATATCTTTTTATGGCTTTGAATTTTTCTCCAAAACTATTTGTCCCCATGTGTATGAATCTATTTGGACCTCCTCTCTGTCTAGGTGATTGGTTTCTATATGTCAGTGTTGCATTCCCTCACCTGCAACTTCATCAGAACCCCACTGCTGCTTTTAGCCCTCTAACTTTCGTTGTCTTTTCCAAATTGTTGTAGCGGGTCTAGGCCCATACAAGCTTTGGAATAAGCTTATCTATTTCAATTTAGGTAGTTTCCATTACTATATCAAGTTTGTCATCTTTCTTTCTTCACTGTCTAATCTTCTGACAGTTTTATCTTGGGCATTTCCCTTACATTGTAGTTTTATCTACAAAACTGGATATACATAATTCTTTATTTTCTGTCTGATTAATATTTTGAACATACACCATGCCCTTGTCTGGTAACTCAAGCATCTCTGTCAGTTCTTGGTCAGTTCAGATTATTTTTTTCTCTTCATTTTTGGTATATACTGTTTTCATTTTATGCTTTTGATAGTCTTTAATTGATTTCCAGAAGCTATCAATTTCACTTTTTTAGGTGCTGGATACTTCTGTGTTCTTATAAAACTTCTTGATCTTTGTTTTGGCACACCATTACCTTATTCATAAACTGATATATTTTTATTTTCAAATAATGATTTTGTCTACTGATGTTTTTGTAGTATTTTTCCAGATACATGAAAGTAGATATTCAAAACATTGTCTTGATGATATTATGTAACTGGAATTTATGATCTCAAAATTTAAGTTTTTAACAATTGTGAGTTACTTTGATGATTCATAGTATGGAGTATTTTATCCCCCTTAAATAATTTTTGGTAAAGCAGGGAACTAGCAATGCATTACTAATCTCTACCACAGATTTAGTACTTGCAGAACATGTAAGTTCTGCTATTTGCATCTTCCCTTGGATATGCAGCAGTAATAAAATTATACTCTATTGCTTTGAAACGGAAAGTACAAACAAATTTGAAAATCATGTATTATCCTTATTACCAGAAAATTCTGGCATATTTTAATCTCTTAAGTTTTACTTTTCTTATTATAAATAAAATACACTCATAAGTTAGAGACCAAGATAGCTACTTAAAGAGCACAGGATTTTCTAATTTTAGTTATTAAAATAAACTTTATAGAAAATAATATGTATGAGCTACATATAACAGTACTATAAAGCAATTATTCTATCATTATTTTTAAAAGGGGCAAAATGATCACTTAAAATGCTACACAGATAATAATACAAGAGTAAGTATTACAAGATACAGCCATACTGTAGGGTAAAGTGTAAAATTGGTTAAATAGTACAAACTTTTTGAGTTTTGGAATAATATGTCTAACAAAAGTTTAAAGATCTGACTTCTCTACATAATAATTGAGTTAAAATATGTTAATTCTATCCATGTAAAAATTATTTATTAGATTCCAGTGATTAAATAGTCATGGTCTGACTCAGCTTCATCTTTAAGATATTGAAATTCACCACAGGGATACTGTTTTGATACTTATTCAGATAAGTGGAAAAGACATTGTTGAAGCAGAGGAGAGAATTGGAGGCAAAATGAGTTCAAAAAGAAGGAAAATGCTGCACCATTTGTACTGTTAGTGGACAGTACTTGTTCACTAACTCTGAAAAACTCAGCATCTACCTAGTGATTTCAGAAGCTTACATTACTTCCAGTTTATTTAATATCTGTTTAGGTCTCACTATTCTGGTCCTTGTGTGAACATAAAGAACTAATGCTCATTAAATTCACAAATAAAATGCAACTTTAAAAAGTGGAAAAAGGCTCAACCCTACAAATGTTTTGTGCTAGAACATTGTAATTATGTGTGGCATTTATGATCTTGAAGCATCTAATATTGTTCAGGTTAGCATAGTCCATCACAACATATATAGATATGATAAAAAATAAGAATAAACTATGACACAAAATTAGAAATGGTATTTAGACAAGCTAATATAATTAGGGATGATTGAGACAGGCATAGCTGCTATTTTATAGCTTTGAATGGGACTTTATGTTTCCCGTGAGCAAAGTAGTTATGTGATTGTATTTTAAAGGCACATACAGCAAGTTATAAAGATATCTTTGATCAGAGAAATGTTATAAGAAAAATACTCTTGCCTGTGTAAGTATCAAACACTAATTCATTATTTGTTGCAAGAAAAATGTAGGAAGTTGACTGTAAAAAGACTCACTCTACTTCCAAATAAACAAGACTTTGGTACTGTCATGGAGCTGGTTATAAACAGGTACACAGACATGAGGATGACAGGAAACATCTGCCTTTCAGGGACTCAGGAAATCTCTGTAAGTGGAACAAGTGACAGATTTGAGTTGATGAGTGACACTGAAAATGTGTTGTGTCACAGGTTACCTTTGTTGCCTTAAAAATTTTGGCTTTGAGTTATCTGACTGTTACTCAGAATAAGTAGGGAAGTCATGTCTTATGCAAAACAAATTCCAGAAGTCATTTAAATGAACATGTTTTTCAGGATTATGCTAAGGAAATAGTACCAACGCTTCCTTTGTTTCCAGGGAAAAATAAGGCAGCAAATGATTATTACTATGTTTATGTCTGTACAATGGAGAAAGAAGAATTAAGAGTTTTATTTGAATAAAAATTATACATATATATTCATCCTTTCAACAAATGGTATATATTAGGTACCTCCTATTATCAAGTTCTGTGTCATTATACTTAACTTGCTTAGTTTGTTCACAAGTGCTTAGTTTGTTCATTTATTATATATATGTAGTCTAATTATAAACTATGTTAATATTTTATATTAGTGGCAATACATATTAGAAGCAAGTGATAGTGAGAGGAAAGAATTAAAAGTCAATCTAGAGAACTACAACCTATTTAATAAATAATGTATAAGTTCTAAATTTGGTCTCATTTAAAGGCTAGAGATTGTCTTCTATCAAGTCTTAGATTACTATTTATTAATGAAAGTAGTGCTCTGAATAAATAAAATATCTGTGCTGCATTGTAAATGTTGGTAAGTCCAACACATATATTTCATACTATATAACTATAGTTCTCTCCTCTGAGGTCATGTTGATCTTGGAGAATACACAGCACACTTTTTTTGCCCTAACTTAAAAAAATGTTAGTTTGAAAGTAAGTATAGCTAAAAATGAAATCAATTTTAGTTGAAAGTAGTAATTAAAAAATTAAAATTACTTCACAGGAAGAGAGAAAGCACCAAGTGTTGCCAAAGTTCTGTACATGGGTTTTAACCTTCATTCTGTCCTAAAATATCTTGCTACCACATAGACTATTCTATCATCTAGTGGCTCTAAGGTCTAGAAAACTCATGACCAAGACATCTTTTAAAAGTCTTTATTCATCATACTGAGCACTTTTTATACCCAAAGACTTACCAGGAATTCTCCATACAAAAAAAAAAAAGACAGAATTCTCATCTAACTTATCATCCATAAGGAAGACAGAGAAAATGGTAAATAAATGAGAGCTGTTAATTTATTAATGATAGATGAAAGTTTTCATTAATATTTTCATAATTAAATTATTTCTATTTGGTTGTTTAAAAGTAGGAATATATCTAAAGAGAGTTTTGCTTTGATATGCATTATATTGTTGTTTTATAGCCTCTGAAATTCATGGTTAAATAATTTCTGGTCTGAAACTATTATAGATGGAAACACAAAGCACTTGACATGTTTTACCTCAGAACTAGTAGTATTTCATTAATAGATTCATTAGTAGATGCTAATGAATACTTAATGTTGAAATGTGGAAAAAATATTTGAAATTCTTATAACTCCTTGAAAAAATTTTTCAGGGATTTATTTTATTTATATGTTAGCCTCATAATAATAAACAATGTGTAAAATAAAATTTTCAAGGCTAGAAAAATACTACATAATAAATTTTTTGTGATTAACCTGACCCCAGAGATAAGAGTCATAGTTCTAACGTTAATTCAAGTAAAGGATGAAGAAAATCTATCAAATATTTTCCCATCATTTCCATCATGGGTAGAATATTAGATAATTTAAATAATTTGAGTGCAAGAAATAGAAGAAGCTTTCTGTCTCAAATTTAAAGGAAAAAGCAATTCCACTCAGTTCATAAGAAAAGCAACCCAGTGGATTGAATTAGAATAGTGATCAAAGGAAAAGCGACACTGAAAAACTTTTTTTTTGTAAAATATAAAAAATAATTTTAAGAGAGTAAATGTCCCCCAGACTGAAGCTAGTTTCAATGAAGGTGGAAGAAAAAATAATCCAAATCAGGAGATGTATGAGACCACATCATTTTTGCCTTAATGCTGCGTGAACTAGTATGTTGCTGTGTGCTGTTTACAATGTTAAGGATGGTCAATAAGCAGCCTCTTCTGGTAAAACAAAATAAAAGAACCAGAAGACATTATGTTCACATGGAGTTAATGGCCAGAGATGGCCAGGTCTTTATACAGATGTCCAAATTATACATTTTAAGCAGTATTTGACCTTGTTTGCCAACAGGCAGTGGCAGCCGCATCTGCTGCTTCAAGAGATTTCAGTGGAATAGGTGGCTTAGGAGAGCTCTTGGAAAGTTCTTCAGAAGCATCAAAGTTAAGCTCTAAAAGTGCCAAGGAGTGGAGGAATCGAAGAAAGAAAAGAAGACAGAGGGACCATCCCGAAGGAAACCACAGAGGAGAGGGAAACAGGTTTCCCAAGTCGGAATCAGAAGACAGCGTCAAAAGAAGAAGCTTCCTCTTCTCCATGGATGGAAGCCAACTGACTGGCGACAAGAAGTTCTGCTCCCCTCATCAGGTAGGAGTGTCCCCTCAGTGCTTCGGTTTGTTCTGTGTTTGCTGTTGCCTTTCAGTGGCCATCTTTCATTTGGGTAAGATTTGCACTAAGTGGGGACAGGGTACTAACATTTCATTTTAAATGTTAGTTTTTTAAATAATTCTTTTAAAAAATTGCTCATAGAAGAGATTTTGAAAACTTAATCTTCTCATAACTTTAAACATTTCATGATTTTGAGACTACATTGTTTAACTTTGAAAGGATATAACCTACTAATCAGGATTTTCTCTTTACAGAGACAACTTTAGGAACTTTTGTCTACCTTTGGCACTTGGCATTTCCAGCAAACCTAGATTCTTTATGAATGGAGTTCTGCCCTACTGTCTAAGGGAGTGACTCTAAAACACATACTTTGAAAAGAAATGTCTCTGGAGTTTCCCTTATTTTTTGATATGAGAATTGTGTAGAGTTGACTGTCCACTAGGCTGCCCTGGGGCTCATGCCATGATGTATTAGAATAAAACAATAACGCACATGCTCTTGAAGAGATGACATTGAACATGGTCAATTTATGCTACAGTTTAAAGCCAATTGCCCAATTCTTATCATATTTTCAAATAAAAAATAGTATCACTACTTCATTTTTTTTTTGACAGGGTCTCTCATTTGTAATTTGGTCCTGAGTTCAGCCTTAAACTCACAGCAATCCTCCTGCCTCTGCACCCCAAGTGCTGGGATTGCAGGCATGAACCACCATGCTAGGAACTATGGTGTGTGGTTCTGATTGCTAGTAGGTGTGGGTCTCCATGCCCAGCATTGTTGTATGTGGTTACTGGGAATTGAACTCCGGCCCTTGCATTTAAAGGCAGGCACTGGAACACTGAGCTAAAGCCCCAGCCCACTACTTTATTTTTAATAGTTCTGGGATCAGAAGAAAGTACAGTTATGGTTTTATCTATTTTGTTTATTAAAATTTCTTATGCCATGACAGACAAACTCAGCTCATTAGAGAAATCTGAGACCATGATACTTTAAAATTAATGCTTAAAAACACACTGTGTGTGATTAATTTAAAGCAAAAACTACAAGTCAACCAAAGAGTATGATATCCTTTCTACAAGAAATAAAACTAATGAAGTAAGAGTGATATAATCACAAAGTTGAATGCAGAGTACTGGTTAGTTGTTGAATGAGAGAAAAGACAATGTACAAGTTATCAGTATTTATTTTGTGATTTAAATTAAATCAAGTAAAGAATATTTTAACAAAGAAAAATAGTCTCGATTTTACCTATTTGAAGCTTTTACTCTAAGAAAGTAGAGATGCAGACAAAAAAAAGTTTTAAGATAAAAAACATTTCTCTACAGACAAAACTTTATGGATGCAACTACTACTTGTCTTGCGTAAGACAAAAATAAAATATGGAATTTGGTCAATGTACCACAATGACATTTAGAATACATAAAAATGGAATACAGAAATCAGTTTCTCGGGCCAATAATTTTTATCATTATCAAACACTATGCATATCTTGGCATTCTTTAAACCATTATGTAAGACTAGTAGTATTTAGCAATGTAGCATAAAGACTGACAGAACAAACACTTGTGTTCATGTCTCAACCTCACATTACTTTTATAACCTTGATTAAGTTAGTTGTACTGTATAATTTCTGAAAAATGAGATAATGTGTACTTCTAAAAGTTATGGAGGATTAAGCAATATAGAGTAACGTTTTGTGACAATGAGTCTTGTGATAAAATGAACCAATAAGTTCCAGATAAAAGAAACTAAAACAATTGACTAGTTTCATTTACTCATAGATCTACATACTGAGTAGTATATTTATATTTCTAAAATAATATTTTCTCTTATTATATAATAACATGGTTAAATACATAACTTGGAAAGTGTTAATCACCTTCTATATGGCATGGTAGTTCTAGATGTTGAATGGACCTCAAGGAACAGAGATTGAACTCACTCACCTCCTAGAAACTTCTCTTGAAGGTTAATAAATACACAGAAGATCAAAGTTATATACTGTGTTGGAAGGAGGTAGGTGCCACGAAAAACAAAACAGAACAATAAGATCAAGAATCAAAATTGAAAGCAAAATTTTAAATGAGGTGGTTTAGGAAGGCTTTGCAGTGGTTGGAATATTTTGACTGAGATGTGGAAGAGGCAAAGGAAGAAGCTGTCTCCTAGATCACCATTCCAGGCTGGTGAAAGCAGAACACATCACACAACAGTGACTCTCAAAACTCAGAGTGCTTGGGAGTCCTGGGGTGAGGGTCCTGAGCAAACTACAGAGGGAGCAGCCAGAGGAAGTTAGCTGACAGCCAGAGTTTTAGCATTAACAGTACATGCATATGGTACATGTGGTTGGTTTTATATTTGTAGATGGAATTTCAAAATAAAAACGGACTAGCATTGAACTTATAGATCCTAATTAAGACAGGCATAGCCTACAAGAGGGCATTTCACAAACCAAAGTATGATAGCAATTTATACTATGGCTTTGTAAACTCTGAAGGATGTTCTCTGTTAGTAAACAGGACTGGTCGATGGCAGGAACCAGAAGTATAAGATGAGAGGGCATTCTTCTCAAAATAAATCCAGTTTCTGAAAGTGTCAAAGCAAACGGGCCATAAGTGTCAGGTGTGGTGGTTCACGCCTGTAATCCCAGCCCTTGGGAGGCTGAGATGGGAGGATTGTTGTGAGTTTGAGGCCAGCCTGGGCTATATAGTGAGTTCAGAGCCACCCTGAACTACAAAGCATGATCCTATCTCAAAAAAAAGGGAAACAAGCCATAAATTATAGGCATCACATCCTCAACTAACAGAAATTTGAAATGTTATTTTACTTTTGTCTGTGTTGTTTGAACACACTGAGGCCATTTATTTTAAACTAGAAGCTTTGTACATATATCCAAATGTATTTGATAATCTGGTGGAAACAACTAGAGGTACAAACATTTAACTTAGAGTATTTTTAAAAAAATATTCATTGTGCACGTTTCCACATGAACAAATTGAAATTCCTATATCTACCTTCTTGACTTTTCCTAACCAACATTTTTTCCCTTTTCTGAGTTTATTGGTACATTTTAGATAGGTATACATCCCAATCACATTCAACTTTGAGAATTTGTACCTGTACAGGATATATCTTAATTCTCACTTTTCTCATTCCCCTGTCCTCCCTAAAACCTACACCCCCTAAATTTATAGACTTTGTTTCCAATTTTTGTTTTTACCATCTCTTTTATTTACTTTCCCTTACTCCCATTTTCCTTTTCCCTTTGAACATTTTCTTCCTATTTCACAAAACCTATCATAAGTTCTGGACCTCATACCTTCAGCTTTCATACTAGATAAATGATTTGATATTTATACATCTGTGTCCTATTTATTTCATTCATGAGTATGTCTTCAAGGTACAACCACTTAAATATAAATAACTCTAATGTATTATTCTTTATGTCCCAGCCAATTTTCATTCAGACTCTAGATGCAGAAATGTGCCAGAGAAATTTAATTCTTGTATCTTCCTTTTTGTTAAGGAAAATCAAGAAAAAGTCCATAGTTATCCTCTTAGAACAAGACTTTTAAAACAAAATACCTGTAATTTGTGCTTTGGTGGGCCTGGGGTGAAGAGAGATGGCCTTTCTGCTCAACATAAAAGCTTTCCTTGTTTCTTAGAGAAAGGGTTGCAACAACTGAGGGTATTCCCTCCTCTTTGCTGCATCTTTAGGGTGTTATTTTTAGTTTATTTTCTCTGAATACTATTTTTATTATTCTTTTTCAGTCTGTGTTGCCTTGAAAGCTGTGCTCACACCCATTATTACACTTTCCAAAGAGTGAATAGATGTTTCAAATAAACTTAAAGATCTGGAATGCCTCTGAAAATACCTCCACCTAAAAATATCCAAATTAAATCACATACCAAATATATTAGAGGTAAAAAAACACATCATACTTTCAACTTGTATTAGATAGATATATTTTTCAATTTACAGAAAGTTTCAGAATGTAGGTATATTAAGGTGATTACACTGACCATCCTATGGATTTATATAAAACATAAGCGTAACATAATGTGACATAATATTGCTCTGATTGAAGAGTTACCTTCATTTGCATTTGGGATCACCTAGAATGTGTTGAAAATTCAGATTCTTCAATCCTATCTCCCACTGTTTAATTCAGTGTTCTGTTACTATAGAGAAATAAATGAGACTGAGTAATTTATAAACAGGAGTTTCTGGTTCATGATCTAGTGGACAGGAGGTTCAGGAGAATGGCACTAGCATCTGCTCATCTACCAGGAAGATCTCATGAGTAAAACAGCAAATGGATACATAGTGCAAAGGAGAACAGGGTACCAGGCTATCATGACAATGAAAAAAAGCACTACTCCATTCACAGAGGTCCATCTCATTGACCCAAATTCCCTCTAGGTCCCAAATCCCAACACTGCCACACTGAGCAATTAAGATTTCAACGCACAGGGCTATGGGAAAAAATGAGAATTAAGTTGTGTCTTATACTGGTACAAATCCCCATCATGGAGTGCAATCATGATGCGTGTATGCAATGTACCAATAAAGATTAAAAAAAAAAGATTCCAACGCACAAATTTCTGAGTCTCACATTCAGAACCTATTTAGTGAATCACAATTGCAGGAAGATAAGACCTCAAAACGTGCATTTTAAATACTCAGAGTGATTTGTTCACAAGTTAAAGTTTAAAAAATAACTAGTTCTCAACATAATCTTATAATGATAATTCAACTAGCCTTAGAGGATTGGAAGTATTAGCATTTATTCTTAATGAGAAAGGTATAATCTCTTGATCACTTTGACGGGAAATCAGTTTAACTAGAGTATGGCCTATGTGGAAAGAGGCAAACAGGTTCAGAGACCTTCATTTCAGAACACAGAAGAAGAAAATGGGGAGATAGTAGTATTTTCTTCAATATTATAATTTTCAAATGCAAAGTATTGAATGCAGGTATTTAAAATTTGAGTGACTAGCGTCACTTGAGCCAAAATTTAATACTCCCAGCTGTGCATCCTTTGGAGCTTAGCAATGAGAAGTGGAGACCACTTGCTAGTTGTTTAACCACTGCTCCTACCAAAATGAGTCATTTACTCCCTGGGCTCCTGGCATCTCACATGTCACATTGTGGCAACACAACCCACATCCCAAGATTGAATGAGTAACGATTAGGTAAAATGTTTGTACACTTTTGTAAATTGCAAAGCATGATTTTCAGTCAAAACAACATTCTTTACAGCTCAATGTGGTCTTTATTAAAAATGCTCCATGATAGTTGCTCTCTATGAACTTGATAACCTATGTTTAAGAGAAAGATTACTCAATATAAAAGCAAATCATTTCTACAGTACTAAAATAGTTTTTAAACAATGGTACCTACCCCACTCCCTGCTCCCCTCCTGGTCTTTTCCTCCCCATTGTTTCCTCAGTCTCTGTTGAGTATCCGTGGCTCCCTGTTTTCCCCAAGACGAAACAGCAAAACGAGCATTTTCAGCTTCAGAGGACGGGCCAAGGATGTGGGATCTGAAAATGACTTTGCAGACGATGAGCACAGCACCTTTGAAGACAGCGAGAGCAGGAGAGACTCACTGTTTGTGCCGCCCAGACATGGAGAGCGACGCAACAGTAACGTTAGTCAGGCCAGTATGTCATCCAGGATGGTGCCAGGGCTTCCAGCAAATGGGAAGATGCACAGCACTGTGGATTGCAATGGTGTGGTTTCCTTGGTGGGTGGACCTTCAGCTCTAACGTCACCTACTGGATCACTTCCGCCAGAGGTGATAATAGATAAACTAGCTACTACTGACTGGGCAGTTTAGCCCATAATACCATCTTGCTTCCCCAAGATAAAAGTTCTTCAAAACAGTATATGACAAATTGAATAGGAAACAATGAAAGTCTTGACCCCCAGTGGAATTTCACAAGACCATTAGCATTCAAATGCTTATGTTCAAAGGCTCAATTTTGATAGTCTTGGATGAAACATACCTCAGTAGAACTACCAGTCTAACAATAATGAGAGCTTTGAAGATCAAATCTTTATTACAGATATAGATTTGCCAGAAGTTATCTATTCATAGTCTGAAAATTTCATATTCCTTAAATGTTGTAATGACCAATATAGTAATAATGGTCACACAGAACTGTCAGTATTCTAGTGCTATTTAAAATGTCTCTAAGATAAAATGTTGGTTTTGTGCAGAATATCACATAGAAATACAGAAATCTCAGGAAAGCACACACATTTCATTGTACATATGTGTTTGTGCATGGCAAAAATTTGCTCCTTGTGTGTCTACATTGCCACAGAGAAAATAGTCCATCTTTGAGGTTACATGATAGCATTTACTTTGGGGGAAGACTGATCTGGCTGTTAATGTAAGCTGAAAATTGATTCTTACCTAAATGAAATAATAACAAGTTTGGAGCTGCTTAAAAAATTTTCTTGGAGAACTCAGACATGTAGTGAAAATATTTCTGTGACAAGTCTCTTTATATAACTGCATCCAACCAGTAAATTCTGATTAAAGGATATCATGTGGCTTTTGAAAAAGTGTGTATAGCATAACCAATAATTGAATACTTTACCATTGCTTAAAAATTGTTCATAGAAAAATATTGCATGGAGCTTGGTTTTCCAAAGAGATGTATGTGGTGTGATATTATTCACTGAAAATGGTGGTTTGAGCTATTGGCATTTGATTTGCAGGGCACCACCACTGAAACAGAAGTCAGGAAGAGAAGGCTAAGTTCCTACCAGATTTCAATGGAAATGTTGGAGGATTCCTCGGGAAGGCAAAGGGCCATGAGCATAGCCAGCATCCTGACCAACACAATGGAGGGTAGGAAGTACACCACGACAGAGTGGACTTGCTATTGATTCTCTGCTTTGTGGAGCTGTTTTTTTGTTTTTTTGTTTGCTTTTTTTTTCTTTTCTAGTTATTACTATCTACTTTCTAATATCAGAATTCCACTATAAACATATGTGTGTGATAAATGGAGTTCATTATTATTATATTGATTATAAAAATAGTTCTGATGCATTTACATTTTAATTGGATCCTTATCCAATCTGGAGGGTAGTATCTTACCACAGATATTTTATCAAGGAAGATTTATTCTACTATTGTGTTAGTCTTATACAGAGCTAACATTTCATTTTCAAAGTCTAGACATGCAAGATAGGTCAGTGATGTCACTAAGAGAAATATAAATGAGTTGGATAAATTAAGCCTTGTATCCCACCGCAACAGGGACTAAAAATATCTCTCCTCCATCTTGTGGATGCATAGCAACCACAACATTCCACACAGGACAGGTGACATTAGTGCTTGCTGGTTCAACACACAGGAGTGTTCAACAACGATTACTCCCGTATTGATACATTCAGCAAACCTTTACTCCTTCAATTTAAGAGAAATAGTAAGTTAGTACTGCAATTTGTAAGCCCTTTGAATAATTCAATTGTAACATGTTCTCTTTAGAAAGCATCAATTACATTTGGTGTCTGTTGTATTGAAATGTAATGCAATATTAGTAATGTAATGCAATATTAGTAATACTAGTATTAGTAATAGAATATTTTTGTAACAGGATTCACCCAATAAAATTACTAGTAATTTGTTCCTATATGAAGCTAGAAGGTTGAAAGATCACAGATGTAGATTTGAGTCTGAATCTATACTGAAAATAAAGGCTCTATTATATTCTTTTTATGTGGAGGACTAATACTGATATGGAGAAAATCAGAGGAAACAATCAGAGGAGACAGTAAGGACACATTTAATGAGGATCACATTTTTAGATAGTGATCTTTAAAAGGGACATTTAATAAAATAATTATTTTACTAAATTTAACATTGTTCTAAAACATTTAGAAATTTATTTTCAATCATTAGTTATTTTCAAATAAATTACATTTGAAATGCTTATCTTTATAAGTTATAAAGAAAGTCCATCTAATATTTTAAAATAACATTTTATGGAAAAATTTAGTAAGATTATCTTCTCAAGTCTGTGTAACTACTCTGCATGTCGGTTCCCAAGTATAAGCATTAGTTTTACTAAGCGATTTGCAGTCCATTGACAAGATTAGTTTATTCTTATTGTTATTTGCCCCTCATCTTTATTGTCTCCCCAGAACTTGAAGAATCTAGACAGAAATGTCCACCATGCTGGTATAGATTTGCCAATGTCTTCTTAATCTGGGACTGCTGTGATGCGTGGTTAAAAGTAAAACACCTGGTGAATTTAATTGTTATGGACCCATTTGTTGACCTGGCCATCACTATTTGCATTGTCTTAAATACCCTCTTCATGGCCATGGAGCACTACCCCATGACAGAACAATTCAGTAGTGTCCTGACTGTAGGAAACTTGGTAAGTTCATTTTGAAATTTATTTACTTTCCTTGCCAATGGTGGGAGAGATGATCCAAAGGAAAATATAATGTATGCTGCTTTGAAGTATGTCTTCTTTGTTCAAAGAAAGAAATGTCAGCAGGAAAACTAACGGGAATATCAGATTGTTGTTTAGGTCAATGTCTGTGGAGATTAATCAGTGTGCCCTCTTACCCTTAATGCCACATTATCTTTACAGCCATTCTCACTGGAAATGTAGGTCAAGAGAAACTGTGACATTCTGACTCTACAGAGTTTTGACTCCAACAACCTTTAGAGAATCATGTCTATTGAAGGGACAATTTGAGGACTGACTTCTGTCAGTAAATGAAAAAAAAAGTAAAGCATAGTTTTTTCACTACTCAGTTACATAATATATTGCTTCCAGAAGAAATGGTTGGTAGAAATGTCAACTTCGCAATACCTTTGTTTCAGTTACTTGACCTTGCACTGTATCGCTGTGCACGTGAATGTACATCTTCCCTTGAAGCTACACAGACAAAATGGATGGACAAGTGCGCCTGCTGTAACCTCCATGCTAGCCTAATTTTCTTAAATTATAACTTTCAAAAGGTCACATACCTCTTCCTCATAAAGTTACTCTTGCTTATAATGGAATCCATCAATTTTAGTACTTAATGACATCTCATTAAAAATAATTAACACATATTAGTGATTATGTTTATTTTGGTTTGCTGTGTCCCTAGTGCCTAACACCTAGGTATGTTTCTAATCAAAATATAAGGAACACTGCAGTTTCTAACCAGCAGTTTATGCCCACCTGGAGGACACTGTTCCTTGTGAGTGTAGTCATGAATCGGAAAGGATGCTATTTGGCTTGGTAAATGCTTATGGTGACATTATTCCATCTAATTAAAGGGACTGAGGCTCAGGAATTCCAATTATGGCAGATAAATGTGCCTTTAGAATCATTCCGTCTGGTTTTAAGGAAAGTATCTTATTGTTCATATTAATTTTGCCTTGGAAATCTCCATCTTCTTTTAATGAAGTTACTGATGAGGATATTAGTGCCAAAAGAGCATGATCTTCAGATTCTTAATATCTAGGATTTATGAAAGTTATTTTCTATCTTTGAGCCTCGGGTCTTAATCAGTGAAAAAACTGTGCATGAGTATAAGTGAAACGCTTAACCCTTGAAGATATTAGTTTCTTTTTTCTAAGGGTTGCAACCTAGTGGTAGGAGATAGAGTTAACATAAATGACCTTCCTGTGTACCAACTCAGACCAGCTTGGGGGTGGAAGAAACCCACCCACAGAATAGAAAGCAAAAGAGAAACCCAAACCTTGTGAAAGATAAATATTGAAGGTGGGCTTCAGGAACAGCTGCTATTGAAGACATGGGTGTAGCTCAAACATACTCTACTTCTTTGTCCCGAGGGCAGGAATCATTCAGTCAGACCTCCCAACCGGCCCGAGTGCTGATTTGTACCTCATAGCCTTTGCACTAGAAAAAGGGCAGATCTACACTGGAGTTGATGATGCTCATGACACAACTTTGACACAATTCTCTAACGAGCCTGGGTAGGATGTGAGGTCTTGTGAAAGATCTGAAGGAATCATGAAAGTGGAGGAACAACTCCCAACAAGATGGGGAGAAGGAACCCTGGACATTGAATTCCATGAATGAGTGTCCTAATAAGTAACGTCAGCTTCTCTACATCATTTGGCTGAAGAGAACAACATATTCTTTGTTACTGGCATGCTATAGTAATTTTTTGAACTCTTTGATCTTTCTAATACATCTTCTTTACTGGGGGAGGGTTCTTAAACCTATTGAGGGTGTGTTTTTCACTCATTGATTTTGCGTATTGAATGACAGTAAGAATTCTCTACTCCACTAGTGTAAGCTGTGATCCAGTAATTTATTCCACTATTACCAAATCATTGCTAAGAATCACTTTAAACATATTCTGTAAGGAGATGAAAAAATCATCTTATCACCTTATCTAACTAGAAGTACTATCAACTTTATTTCTATTTTATGTTACTTTCTTGTTTCCTTTTAGCCCCCAAAGGTAGAAAATACTGCTTTTAGTGACATGCTTATTCTTTTATCTTTTTTGTAATACTAGAAATTGAACCTCACACTGAACTATTCTCCAGCCCTTTTTCATCTTTTACTTAGAGACATTGTTTTATTAAATTGCTAGTTGCCCAAGCTAGGCTCAAATTTATGATGCTCCTTCTTCAACCTGCCCAAGTGCTGGCATTTTGGTGTGACACCTTTTGTTTCTTACATCAGGTCATCATTTCTTGCTTCAAATATATTTTCCTTCTAACACTATTCATATATTTATATTATCACTACCACGGTTGGCTGAACAGGCACCATCAGCCCCATTACAATAGGGCTGTCCTTGTACCATGCAAATGGTTATACCATGCAAATATTAACAGATTTGCATATAGGAAGATACATTTTGTTCATTGTTTTCAACATTCATATGCATGGGGTTTCCTTTTGTCTCATCTCAATTCTTCATATTTGTCAGTGTTCAATTTCAGAACAACTCCTCTAACATGATAGATTGTTTTAAACACTTTTTAATTCCTAATGTAGTTGTTAATAAAATACAGTCGAATGTTAGACATTTTATGATGCTATGTGTTATGACTTCATGTCTGATATAAATTACTCGATGGGAAAGGTATGTTCCATCTTTCTATTGTATCTCCTCCATTTCTCATAAAGGTCATGCAAAAACCACACAGGTGGTTTTGTTCCAAAAGAGCTGCTTGTAGGAGCATGTTTTTGTGAAACAGCACAAACTTTAGAATAAGGTGAAACTAGATTTGACTGTAGTTGCTAGTAGGAAGGGATAATTTGAGCTCTGGAACCTATGATAAATAATTTAAGTCTTTGTTTTCTGTTGTTGCAATGGATACTGATCCCTGAGAGCTGTTGTGAAGGTTGGACGAGGTAATGTGAAAACATTCACCACCACCCCTGGCATCTAGCATATGCTCAATAAACAGCTTCCTTCCTCTTGTATTTGTGCTATTAACCTCTTGGACCTTTCTTTGAAACACTGATGGAAAATATTTCTGTTCTAGCTTTTATCTTTTCCCCAGGATATTGACAGTTAGGGAAACTGAACAGGTGAGGAGTATTTTGGAAATTTACCACAGCAAAGCAGGAAACTGAGGTTTTATAGACTTTCAATGTTGAAGCCATTGAGTATAATAGCACAGGATAAGAGAGATTAGATACTAGGATGATCAAGTGGAAAAGTACAAGAGTAAGCCTCCAACCGTGTCCTCATACTGAATGTCGGTGTAGTCCCCTCCTCTTTCCTTCTCTTCCTCCTATATTTTTATTTGGAGTCTAAAATAAAGATGTTTGATTTTGATTTGCAATATAATTAAAATATTTTTTTCAATGAGAAAATTAATGATGGGTGAAAGAGTGCATGTTTAGAATATGGGTTTTTTTTAAGTGTAAGACATCTAATCACTTCAGAAAAGCTGGACTTAATCACCTTATAATTTTTCTGTAGGAAGAGATAGCTGACAATCCTTTACCTAGAGAATTTCTAGCTCACTTTAATGCTTTTTTCTCATCAGCGTTCCTATTTTAAATAACATTGGCTTCTGAGTTTATATAAAAATCAAATTTGTGTAAGTTAGAATTTACATTGAGTTTTCTAAAAAAAATTAACTACTTGAAAAGAGCATCCTATGGTGAATTATTCTATGAAATGAGAAGATTATTTCCATGTGCTTTCCACAATTGCCTGAAATTTCATCTACCAGTCTTGCTTGGAAGGCTTTTTATTTCTTTTTCAGTAGTGCATGACTAAAAGTAGTTAAATTATATTTTCTAGGATACTTGTTTCCTGAAACTTTTCTGAGATTGAGAAAATGAAGGATTGGATAGGTTTATACTTTCGTAATAGTGGGTAAAGATTATTTTAATAATTATGATGTTTGAGGGGAGCAAATAATTTTAGTACTGTTATTCTGACAGAATTCCTCCAGGACAAAGACTGATTTACTTTGGTAAATAGAAAGCTTGACCTTGATGTTATAAAATGCAGCTTTTACCCACAGAGACTAAGAGAATTTGTTTTTACAAAAGTCGTTACATCCTTGTGTCTCCTCATCTGTGGTTTTAAATCGAAAAGAAAGAAGCTGCTCTGTTTTATTGTTTTTCTTCTATTGTCAAATTCACATTTTATTTAGCCACTCAAATAATTTGTTAATCTTAATTATGAGTATATATACTGAGAGTGTTCTCCTGCTGGTTTCAATTAAAGCTGCAATTCTCACTCTATTATTGCATTAGCCTCACTTCTGAAGCATGTATCCAGTGATCATTATCATAAAACATTTGTGGAAAACACACTCTTGTTTATAAAATTATAAAAATGCAATGTTTCCCATAAAGAAAAAAAAACAAAATTACAGCAAAACAATACATTTTCAGTAATTTTATTAACTCCTAATAATACATTAATTCATTCCTGATGCACTATTACCCTAAAAATAAACAATTATAGAAAAATAGTGTCCTGATAAAGCAGTAATTAGATAGCTATTGCTCAGCATCAGATTTAAAGAATGAATAATGAGGTACTTTAAAATCTCAGTTTTTCTCTCTTGATAATCCAATTGATTTTGTAAATAAGACAAAGTAATACAACAAAATACAATCATGGAGGAAATGCTAAATTTGAAATGGTCTCAATATATTTAAATTTTTTCATCACTGCTTAATGTTCTGTATAAATTATTGCAAAATCAAAACTTTTCAAGCACTGTTCAAATATGAATTCTATTTTACTTTAGGTCTTTACTGGGATCTTCACAGCTGAGATGGTTCTCAAGATTATTGCTATGGACCCCTATTATTATTTCCAAGAAGGGTGGAACATCTTTGATGGAATTATTGTCAGCCTGAGTTTAATGGAACTTGGTTTGGCAAATGTGGAGGGATTATCTGTGCTACGATCATTCAGACTGGTATCTTCCTATACTGTGCTTATATCTGATCTCTCCCTAATATAATATGTCAAGTGTGTATTGATATAGTTATTACAATTATTTTATTCTCTTAAATTACATCAATATATGATTTCAAAGAAAATAAGTGAACATTCTCTCTAAAGCTAGATTTTAAAAATTTCTAAGAATAATAAAAAGTGATTGAAATATTTCCTACTATTGTGGGCACATTAAAATATGCTTGTATTTTCTAATTCTCTTAAATCTATGATTTTTCTTTATATTTTATTAAAAAATTCAAATAAAACCTTTCAGGTCTTAATTAATCTTAAGTTTTAATTAATTCTCTGTTATTAATAGCAACTACTTAAAAACAACATATATAAAAATACTTGATGCTTTACTATTTTGAACAATAATATAAAAAGATTTCTACAACTAGATTTCTACAACTAGCAAAAATATTGAAGAATATGTAATTTTTTAGAAATTAAGAGAATACATATTTTTTCAAAGGAAAAGGAAGAATTTTATGTCTTTAGTTAGTTATTTCACTTTTATTCTATAATGTCTAATGAAGAATATAAAATTCATAACTTTTGATACTTATTTTAGATTCTAAAGTAGGAGTGAGTGTAAAACATAAGGGATAACAAGGGGAAAATGATTAAAGTATGTGAAGTGCATGTATAAATTTGCCAAATTAAAATTCCTTAATCTGTATAGCCAATATGCACTAGTAAAACTTTTGCTCTAAAATAGAGTGTGAGGGAAGGGGATGAGTCTCAGTGGTAGAGCACTTACTGACATGGATTAGGTCCTAAATTTGATTCTCAGCACCAAACAGTTAGCCCAGTTGTTCCAGCACCTGCCTTGTAAGCCCAAAGGCCCAGGTTTGATCCCTAGTAACCACATACAGCAATGCTGGGCGTAGTGGCACACATTTGTAATTCCAACACTCTGGAAGCAGAGGCAGGAGGATTACTGTGAGTTCAAGGCTCATTTGGGCTACTTAATGAACCCAGAGCCAGCTTGAACTACAAAGCAAGATCCTGTTTAAAAAAAAAAAAAACTAAAATTAAAATTAAAAATAAAAGCAACACAGAGACATTTTTTGATAAAGTTAAAAAGTTTCTCCTCAAAGTAGCACTTTGTTTTATGGGTATGTCTTTTGATCATTCAAAATAGGAGTTTTCTTTCCATTTAAATGATATAATAACATTTAGCAACCTTCTGGTGTGGTTCTGCATGATGCATTAATAAAATGGTGTTTAACTTAGGAATCTGTATTATGATTACCACTAAGAGAATATTTGATATGAATGTTTGATCATAGCTCCGAGTCTTCAAGTTGGCAAAATCCTGGCCGACATTGAACATGCTGATAAAGATCATTGGCAATTCCGTGGGGGCTCTGGGTAACCTCACCTTGGTGCTGGCCATCATCGTCTTCATCTTTGCTGTGGTCGGCATGCAGCTGTTTGGTAAGAGCTACAAAGAATGTGTCTGCAAGATCAACGAAGACTGTACGCTCCCTCGCTGGCACATGAATGACTTCTTCCACTCATTCCTGATCGTGTTCCGTGTGCTGTGTGGAGAGTGGATAGAGACCATGTGGGACTGTATGGAGGTCGCTGGCCAAACCATGTGCCTTACTGTCTTCATGATGGTCATGGTCATTGGAAACCTTGTGGTATGTATATGCCACAAATGAGAATGAGATCAAAAGTGATCATGAGTAACTTGAGCAGTTAACACTGCTAATTTTATAATTAATTGTCTACACTCAAATCCTATTCTGCATAAATGCAAGTTACTGATGTTCAGTTGCCCTCTCTGGGGAATGGGATAATAAAATAAATCATATGCTAGAATGAGGACTAAAGGAAGTTGATCTAATAAAAGTTGATTATGAATATTCTACTTTTATTCTTCTTCAAAGAAGATACATTTTTATCATGAAGACTAATATTATCCTAACATTTCTTTGATCCAGTAACCTCTACTAACCCTAAAAAAACAGCTATCTGTTCTATATTGAATTTTCTTTTTACATGTTCATAGTTCACATTGTTTGCTAACTTGGAGGCATAAGTTCCATACTACTAAACTTTGAATACAAACATCTATGAAACAGAGCATTGTGTTTTAGCTGTGTATTGTAATTACCCAACCAGCTTGAAAGGCTACTGAATATGATGGCCCCTATGTTTCCTTCAGTGAAGGAAAATAAATTATGACAGTTTGATTATTGATGTGTATGGACACTGAACACATTAAAGGACTTACTTTTACCCATGATCTAAAAGCATTACATTAATGTTTTATGAGTATGAGTTATAGGGCTTATGATTTTCCATCATGTGTGGACACAAAATTTCTTAATAAATCTGACTAAGCCCTCAAAAAATATATTTCAAGTGAAATTTCTAAATATGATACTGGTAGGTTCCTTGTAAATAAGAAAATTAGAGAACTCTAGTTCTTTTTTCTCTCTCTTTTTTGTTTCTGTTTTTTTAATTTTTTATTTGTTTGTTGTTGTTGTTGTTGTTGTTTTTGTTGTTGTTTTCTTGCTATACCAGGGATTGAACTCAGGACTTGATACTTGTCAGGCAGGTGCAGAGCCCCTGAAATACATTCTCAACATAGCTCTAGATCTAAATTAGAAATCTCAAATTTTGTAGATTTGATATGGAAATAAGGAACCAAAATGAGTTCCTTGTTTTACATGTATCTCACTACTATATAAGATAGTCAGAACTATGTTTCAAGTTAAAAATATCCCTCCCAATAAATTTCCTTTCACATTAAAAATCTTGAATTATTCCTTCACTAACCATAGTTTAACATTTAAATGGGTAAATTTTTAACATTTCACAATGACTCTCTGAGAATTAACATTTCCTCATATTTTATCCCCAAAAAGGGAAGGAAAAAGTCATATTATATGGGTCTAGCCTAAATTTTGGAATAATTTTAGAGATGTCTCCATCTGTTGAGCTATTTGAATATATACATTTCCAAGTATCTTTGATGGGAACTGTGTTAAACCTTATATAATTTGCATTTGGAGTTTTCTGCCAGTATAAAAAATTTTGGCCATCAGACTAAAGGAATTTGTGTTTCCAGTACATTGTTTTTGCACACATCAGTAGGCTAGTACATAATTAAATGTTTTGATTTTTTTTTTTTAATTTGCACACATGAAGACAGTCTGGCAGACTGGCAAGATGAAGTAAACTGATTGAGTTGGAAGTATACTCTTAAGGCAAAAACCTTAAAAGCAATATTTTAGTCTTTTCTCTGGCAAGCCTAAACCTTAGCTTAAGCTTAAACCTTAGAAGATCTGCCTTCTTATTCTCAGTGAGCTGGAAGACAGGCTTGCTTTGTCATTGTCTTTATAACAAATAGAAGATATCAGGCCCTTCACCTAGTATGTCATTTGGACATGATATCAGGAACATTGTAAAGATGCAAGAAGTGTACAAACAATTTTAGCAAAGACCTATGAGATTACTGTTTGTTCTCTTAATTTTATGCACAATTCAATATAAATAGAACTTTCTCTTTCTTTTCTTCTTTCCCTTAGGTTCTGAACCTCTTTCTGGCCTTACTGTTGAGTTCATTTAGCTCGGACAACCTTGCTGCTACAGACGATGACAATGAAATGAACAATCTCCAGATTGCTGTAGGGAGGATGCAGAAGGGAATTGATTATGTGAAAAATAAGATACGAGAGTGTTTCCGTAAAGCCTTTTGTAGAAAGCCAAAAGAAATAGAAATCCATGAAGGCAACAAAGCCGACAGCTGCATGTCCAATAACACTGCAATTGAAATAAACAAGGAGCTTAATTACCTGAAAGATGGAAATGGGACCACCAGTGGTGTGGGCACTGGAAGCAGTGTGGAAAAATACGTAATAGATGAAAACGATTATATGTCATTCATAAACAACCCCAGTCTAACTGTCACTGTGCCCATTGCTGTGGGAGAGTCTGACTTTGAAAACTTAAATACTGAAGAGTTCAGCAGTGAGTCAGAACTAGAAGAAAGCAAGGAGGTAATCATGTTTTTAATTTTTGTCTCATTCCTAATGTAACCATGCGCTGTGGTTTTTGAGTGTTGGGTCTCCTTTATGTTCATTACTAAAAGGTGATGTTACTGTGGTTTTAATAGAGGGAGGAACACATGCTTAGTATGTGGGAGGTCCTGGAGTTCAGTCCTCAGCACCATATACACCAGAGTTGAAAGATTGGTATTGAAAGTCATAAAATAATCCTGAAAAATCATGAGAAATTGGGAAATCTATTCACAGAAAATTCAACTTACTATAAGAAATCACTATTTTGAATAATTAGTACATTTTTTCCTTTGGAAATTTGAAAGTTGTTGAAAATTTTACTGTCAAAAAAGATGCTATGTAGTACATGTGAGTCTGCACTACATTGTGTTCTTTTTAATGAACTACATTTTGTTGCTAATTGTACCAGTATCATCTCTTTTTATTCTGTTAGATTTGGCTGTGATTTTTTAATGCACAAGTTTTGTATAGTTATTAAGTGTCTTATTATGATAGAGTATTTTATTTATGAAAACATTATATTTACTAGTAAAGTAGAAATGGTCCTGTTTTTATTTTGTCCAGTCAAGGATGAGCAAATCTATAGTTTCCAGAATAATTTAAAAACGCTAAGAATTACTTAGGAAGGTTCACCTTGACAAATACAGTTAACTTACTATCATATAACTAGTTGTTAGAAAGAAATAAGGAAAATTATTTACACTGTATGATTAAAATGCATCATTGTAAGATGGTAACTGCATGGTACAAATTCTTCAATTTTGTGCAGGGAAGAGGAAAAAATATTTTACTATTATTTATTTATCAACTTCTAAAATACCAGTTGGAAGTAAATCTAGCACAGATGGAGTTATAGAAGATGTATTATAGCTGGCGGGTATAGCATTGACATCATGGGAATCAGACCAGTGATGCTTAGTTTTGTGAATATATTTTGAAATTTTTTCTTTAAAATAAGTCAACATAATTTGATCTGAAATCCTTGAAATAACTAGCTGACAACACTCAAACTATAGCTTCTTGACTTTGCCCCAAACATGTTCTCAGAGCTGCTGCGATAGAAGAGCAAACATTAAAATATCTTTTAAAAGGTAAAAAAAGAAAAAGTACATACAAAATTAGGTAGCAAATAGTCTTCCTAAGAATTTCACTCAACACTCAATTACAAGTGAGTTCACTTCTAATTCATGCTGCACATTTTGGTAAATTAAGAATTCAATTCTAGGTTTATTTTTCATCACTTGGCAGATGTATTTGAGAAGAAATATCAATTAATTTATTGGGTTCTTTTTGTCAAGTTGTCTTTCTTTTGAATACTGGGAGTAAGAAAAAGTCAAAAAAGAGCCTTAGAACATACCCTCCTTCAGGAGAATGTCACCTTCTTTGAGTGAGCTAACACTGACCTATAGAGTTATTACAGACCTATTTAAAAGTTTCATTCCACAGGATTGTGTACAAAGTTATAGTCTGAGGCGCAGCAAGGGTAGCTGCTTAATGAAAGACATGAAATGAGGCACAAACTTGAAGTCATGTATACATGAACAGAAATCAAAGAAACAAACACCTGAAAAAAATGAGGCAGAGTGGAGAGTGAGTTCTTAATATTAAGGTGAAGATGTGAAATCAGAAGTTTAAATAAAGAATTGGCTGCGAAGACAGTGGAAAATATACTCAGATGTGCCCGGCAACTTTAGATTGTAAAGTTTTGCAGTAAATCAGAGGTTGGGATTGGATACACAGTCCATAAGGAATTTTACTTTCTTCTGAAAGAGAGAAAAACAATAAGAAAGAAATCTTTAGGAATATTTATTTTGTATCAAAGAGCAAAACAGGTGAGAGGGAGAGGTCTGGACTATGGGAAAAAGTAACTGAGACTCATTGCAATTTGACCCTACCTAAAGAACCTAAGAAATGGGAAAATTGGCAATGCCGCTGTCCAAAATAGTCTTTTTGAAAAAATTACAGGACTTGTGTGGAAAGAGTACAGTTAGAATATAAGGTTGACCCTCCTTATCCATGGAATTCACAGGAATTTGACCAATCATGGATCAAAATGTTATTTTAAAAACTTTCATATGTACTGAACTCTGAGAGGATTTTGCTTTACAAATATTCTTTTAAAAAGTATAAAAGGCAATTGTGTAGCACCTACAATGTTTTGGGTATGAGATTATTTGTATGGATTATTTAAAGTGTAAGAGAGGATGTGTACAGGTAATATGCCAATTTTAGGCCACTTTACATAAGCAACTTGAACATCTGCTGATGTTGGGATTTTCAGGGAATCCTGAAACCAGTTTCCCATGGGGACCCAGAGGTGACTGTCCTGAAATAAGAGTGAGAGTGTTGGGAGCAAGGGTCTAGGTGAAAGATTAGGTTTAAAATAGGTTTGATAGTATGCTTTTCACAATTATTTGGGTCCCTGAAAATAGAAGAGGTCACTAAAGAAGTAATTCTAAAGCAAAACTGAAAGAAAATTAGGGACAAAAAAATAGCACAAATAGCTTAGGGTCATGGAAGATTAAAAATTAAACTGAAGAAGTAAAGAAACTTTTGCTACATTAATATCACAAGTTTTATAACATTGGATTTATGGAAAGTAAGTATCTTAATATCCTTCTACCAAATTGTTGATTTGCAAGAAACTTCAAAATCTTCATAAAGTCCACAGATATTTCTTTGTAATCACTCAAACATCAGGGACTGGAATATTGAGATATAATCTCTTTATTCTCCATTATCAAGACCTACATAACATTTATAGAAAGAATAAAAATATTTATGTTTCTGAATTTTTATAATTATTCTTTCCCCTTTCAAGATAATTTTGAATATATGAAATTCAAGTAGAGAATATGATGAAATTGTTTATACAGAAACATTAGTGAGAAAATTATAATATAAATTTTTTAAATTACCATAAATTTTCAAATCATCTTGCACAGTGTTTTGAAATCAACAATAAATTTTATGAAGATGATGTGCTTAAAACAGTACCAGATCTGAAACACCAAAATAGTAATCAGTCAGTTCACACATATGCTCCCACACAAAACAAAGAGTTAAAATTACACAGAATTTAAAATAAAAGCAACAATCAACAGTTTTAACACCATACAGCAGGCTTGGATAAATTCTAATTAAATGCAGTTGGATCTGAAATTTTCAAAAACTCCTGAGATTCACCACTTATCACATTTTAGATATGCACTGACTACAACTAGGGTATTCTTTTTAAAAAATTATCAGACACATAAAAATGAACATAGATACTTTGGTTTTGGATTTTGTTTCGACCAGAAGAGCAAAGACATACTGTTCTTCTCTAACCACAAAGTAGTTAGGCTGAGAAGCTACACTCAAGAATGTTGTACAGTCTTCACTGGGAAAAAAAAGAAAGAAAAACCAGATTATGAAAATTTTCTGCCTTAAAATGAAGCAGCAAGTTATTACTTTGGGTATTATTTAAAAACTAGTTGGTCTACTCTTTCCATTTGTTTTCATTCCAGAATATGTTTGGGAAGTGCACTGAGAGATAAATGAACCATAGAAGCACTTTAGAAATAAAAACAGGAATCTTATTATTTTTGATAGTATATAACATGTATTATATACACTGTATGTTTAGTCTATCTGCATGTATGAACAGCAAAACATAAGCAGGCTGGTATAGTAACAAATAGAGAATTTTGCATTAAAAAATTTAATAGCTGAAAGTATGAATTTCAAAAGTACTTTTTCAAATCTAGGAAAAACTTGGAATTACACAAATCTTGTTACAAACTCTAATGTAAAATTCTGCTTGATTTTTCATTTTTAAAGTTCACATTATCATGATTTCTCAGAAGTTTGATGTGACTATAGATTTTTTATAAGTTAGTTCTTGAAAGACTGTCTGACTTCCTAAGTGAAGGATATAGAATAAATGCTTTTAAGAATCGTATTAAAGTTTAATTCCAAACTGAACCAAGCAATATCATACTGTGACCTTCACTGCCTGCCATTCTTACTTCTCACAGGGGTAAAAATCAAGCTGGAGCCATCAAGAATGCAGCTCTGGTGTTTTTTACCAGCCAGAGGCCCGTGCCACCACTTTTACCCAAGCAAGTTGTCCATGTACAGTCACTTATCAAATGAGTTTTGACTGCCTGCATGCTTCTCAGCTCTATTCCTTCCCCCGCCATGGCAAGACAGTGCCAGACTTGCCCAGCTGCTCTGCTGAAGCGGTGACACATCACAGCATGGTCAGGCACCAGGGGCAGCCCCGATAGCCTACTTCATTCTGCTAATGAGATTTCCAGGCTTTAGACTTTTTAAAGCAATAATTGCATGCTCTATAGGATTTACAAGATCTATTTTAAAACAAGATTAAAACGTCTAAGGTTCAATGATAGTCAAAGACTTAAAAGAGCATGCATTTTTTTTTTATTTCTCTGCTTTTATTTCATTGGAATAAGACCACAACATTTTTGTTGTTGATGATTCAGCCCTTATAAGTAAGTTGTATGATAAAATAAAGAGCCTCATAGTTTTTGCTCATAGTACTGCCATTTCCCAATTATTATATTTAGGTCCATGAATATAATTTTGACCTAATCAATTCGCATGCTCCAGTTGGAAATGTTTGCTTCATGCTTTGAGGAAAGTCTATGTAAAAAGACGTAGGGTGATCATGAGTATTTTGAGAAGGGCCATAGTCTGCATATGCATTTGGGCACCACATATCTTGGATTTTCAGTAGTTTGGAGAAACTGCTACATCCAGTGTCTGCAAAACCACGGTGATCATTGTAAAGTCATTTTAAAAAGGAAAATATCGTGATGTGGCAAAGAGGAAAAGGTCACTGCACCTGGATCATTACATAAATGATCTAGTACACAAACTTTTGATTTGTAATGTCCTTAGTAGACCTTAATTCTTCATACATTTCCAAAAGAGAAAAAGGAAGCTCAGAAATGTTAGTATTTTTTATGATTAATGACTAGGCATAGTTTTATGAGAAGTAAAGAGTATCTCACATGATTATGGTAGCTGTGTGGGTAAATTAAGCCTTTTTCTCTTGACTCAATTTTCTCCTGGTAATAGAAGCATTTAAAGTTCTGAGAGTGGAATTACTAAGCAAAGGTAAAAATGTTTATAATTATTAGCATTTTCAAACTTTTGGTGACAAAGACTATCTGGAGTATGGGTTATTTCCAGGTTAACTAAACATACTCTGTTTCCTAAGGAACAATTGAAAAATCACTTGTGAAATTCAACAAATTTGGAAATAAAATTATTAGTGAAAAACAGGGCAAATGCAATTTCTGGTGACCCATGCAATTTTTACTCAACACCAGCTGAGTTTTAAGCATAAAACTACGTTTATTAGTCATTGAAGGAAATCTGATGTATTTTTCTGCACAAGTTGAACAGAAATAAATGTTACTTACACTATGATTTTTATTGGATAATCTGCTTTTCTTTGAAAGTTTCATGGAAACTGAAATCACACACTGGACTGAAGTCCGGAGTGAGTGCCTTTCCGGAAAAGACATAGTACTGTTTTCAGACTTTGAAGAGCAAAAAGAGGACAAGTCGGGCTTTCCGTTTTTCTGTCCATGTCTTCCAAATGCCCTTTGTGAGAGACACACATGAGTGTATGAATAGCCATTTGAAACCTGTCTCAAGCTTTTGAGACTCATCTTGATGCTTCCTTGTACTTCTGAATCAAACCCAATTAGGGCTGGTTCAGATGGAAATGTCTGTGTCTCTTCTGAAGATAAATGGCCTTTTACTTTTGCTTTCTCAGTGCCCTTTTACCCTGTTCTTCAACCACCACATAATTATTTTCAGTTTTACAAATTATGTCCCTATCAAGGCTATTTTTAAGTAAAAGTAGCACTAAGGGCATTATACATTTAGCATATGTCAAGACAATCTAATGGTGACAGTTTATATTTTTAAACATTTGATAAGAGGGCAGAAAAAACAGTTATTAATTTCAGTCATCTTTTTTTTCTGCTTTGGTAAAGCAACCAACTGATTTAAGTATGTGGCTGCCTATTTTGAGGTGAACTATCATAAGTCAAGATATGGGTTTGCATATCCAAACCATCAGACTAAGGCCCTACTAGTCTGTGAGGCAAAAATATTATCCTCTCCTATGAGTGAGACAAAAATATTTAATTTTGTTAGAGGAATGGCTAGATTTAAAAGGCAATCTGTAATGGCTGAATCTTTTCTTTTGTCTCAAGTCATAAAGCAGTTGTGAAAGTTGAACATTTGAGAGCTGATTGAAAATAAATGAAATGTGAGCGCATTTCAGTGGAAGTAGTCCAGTTGCTAACATTCCCTTTTACCTCTGAAGGTTAAATTTCATTATTTAATTGGATACAATCAAGAGCAATATCCGTCATACAGGGGAATCTCTCTGTAAGGTTGTGTCATTGGGGAGGGTGGAGAAATGGTCTTATGGCCTTTCTGGCAGCTAATTCTGTCATTTCTTATGTTGGAATAACCATCCCATCTGAGTGCCATTTGTGGTGAACCTTCTTGAACGCTTCTGTTCAGGTACCATGTCTGAGAACATGGCTCTTGCATCAGCGTGCAGCTTCCACGGCATTGCGCCAGGCTTCTGCTACAGCCGGGCATGTTTTCTGCGGCTGAATTAGTCCTGGAGAATGTTGCATCTCAAAACCTGCTTTCCAGTGTGCATCTTTAGAGCATAAGCCAACATCCCTCTGTAGACCCAGTACAAGGGATGGAAGAATCTAAACTTTAAGTGCTGCAAAATATTGGATGAGTTAGCGATTTAAAATAGTACAAGAAAAACAAGTTTGAACTTGTACTATGTGGTTTTCTATGGAAGCTTTCCATGGCTACATCTATATCCCAATTATGTCACTTATTTCTTCAGAACACATATTAATTTTAGTTATTCAGTATAGTCAATGAGTTGCTTACTATGGTAAATTTCATTTCAGGTTTCTTTGCTTTTTTATTTTTTATCACTTTGTATCACAGATATGGCAATATAAAGAAAGTAAGTTATTCTATGTGTTTATCATTAGTCACTTGCTTTTAAATCAGTTACATGCCTTTGAAAGTCATTTCAGTATGGCTATGATGAGTGTCACAATTTAGCAACAAGAAAGGTATGAAGACCAAAATATTAATGTTTACATTATTTAATTATACCAATGTATAGAATTTTCATAGGTTGCTATAATATCAATGTATATAATTATAAATGCTTAACTCATTTTATGTAGTGTGTATTAGTGATTTAAAAAATATATCGGTAAATTTCTTTAAATATCCAGATCCTAAAGCATTGTAGACAGTGTGTTGGTCATTGATGTAATTTAATAAGAACTTTATTCAAGCTTTAATTTGTATACAGATAAATGTATAGCTATTGAAATTTTATATAATTGATATTATGTTTTAATAGAATAAAATATACATATTTTCCCATGACAAAAGTATGGCCTATGGGATTGAAAATAATGTAGGCGCATTTCTGACTAATGTAAATAGAAGAGTTGGCTTTATTCCAACTTTCTTACAGAAGGAAGCTCCTATGAAACACTGGTTACTAAAATGAGCACTCTTAATATTTTCTGACCTCTGTTTCATGGAGATTTAAGATCCTTGAGAAGATTCTTAGAGGATTTTCCTAGAACCTAAGTGCTTATCCTTATAATCCACATGATCCCTGCCTAGCAGCAGAGGAATTCGCCACATAAATGGATTCCACTTCTTAGAGAAGAGCACAGTGGGGCCAAGGTCTTTTCTTGATTGTTTTCCAAAGGGATACTGTGCCTTACACTGCCAGGCAAATGGAGGGGAACTAAGTGATCTCTGTCCCTCTCGACTTTAAAATACATGAAGATGTGACCTCCAGAGCTATTTAAGATACTAAGATTATTGCAACAAATATATTGGTACCATTAACAAACATTTATAGTATAAATATAGTTCGAATACCCAAATATACCCAAGTCAGTTTCTGTGCCACATAGTTGTAGTTAGTGCTTCCTAAGAGGCTGAGGCAAGAGGATCACAAGTTTAAGACCAGTGTGAGCTACTTTTGAAGACCTTTTTTCAAACGAAAATAGGATACAGTTCAGCCCTCCTTGGCTTCAATCCCTAGTAATGCCACAAAAAAGCTCAGAGGTCCATACGTGAACACTGATTCAATTATTTATTGGCTGTGCTGTGATGTCTTTTATGTAAATATTTATTTTTAATATAAAACATCTATAGAGTATATTATAGTTATAGGAAAAATTAAACATCACATGACTATATCATCAGTGGTGAAATGGACAAAAATGAGATTATTGTCTAAATTTTTTCAGTGGGAAAGTGTATGTGTATACATGTGGGTAAATAGAATACATATTACTTTCTTCCCTCCTAATTTCTACTTCCATATTATAAATGTGTTAAATGATCCTTATTTAATAACAAATTATTTTATAATAATTAGACTTCTTTCATAACCATAAATAAGTTATACTTTATCAGAAAACAAAGAAGAAATAGTCTAAATATTGAAATTTTCTCTGAAATAATGTAAATATAAAGTAATATAAAAATGCATTCAACCTATGTATTTTCTTTCATGAACACAACACAGTAGTTGATGTCTATTCAGTACTTGGTAATATATCTTTTGTCATATAATAGGTATGTTATATTTGGTATACATGTGTGTATATCTACATATATGTGTAAATATATATATTCATACATGTCGATATTTTATTAAAAGCAACAAGAATCATAAACCAAATAAACCTTAGCATAGAGAAACCAAGAAAGAAACAAAGACTTCTTAAGAGGTAGATCATGAGCAAGCTCAGAAAAAATTTTGAAACTGGCTTAGCTAAGAGAAAATAGTCTATTTATGAGACTTCTTTTAACTAATCTTGAAGCACTTGGACTTCTTATTGTTGTTATTTATGCCCTGGACATTATTGGTGTCACTCATCCAAACTCATAGTGTTCAGTCTGTAAACCATGACTGAAATAGGAAAGGAGGACTTCGCTGCTGAAACCAGTTATCTCATAATTTCTAGATCATCTGAGAAACTACCCACACAACAGTAGCCTCCCTAGCCTTTAAAAAAAAATAAAGATATCTTGACTATATGATTCAGAAAAATTCCAAAAGATGAGACTTTTACCATACTGCAGTCTAGAAGAAGCTGTATTATAAAACTGCATTTTCATTTAAAGTCAATTTGATAATATATTTAGCAGTACATGGTTAATGTTACATTTAGCATCACTGAAGGTATTCATCTGAATATTACTTTCTAATTTTTTTCACAGTATACAATATTAAAACATTGGTATTATGATTTCAATAAGTAGGGAAATTTGAGTCAAATTTCTACCAATATGACTGCCTTTTAAGGAGTCACTTAGGCTTTTTAAAAATAGCACATTAACTCTTCCAAAAGCCTGAGCAGCATGACCTTAACACTTAGCTACTGAAATTAATGGGTCTTTGAAACCATTAGGAAGTCCATGAGTTTTCATGGACTTTCACCCTGAAGGTATTGCACTACCTAGGTTATGCTGTTTTTCATGTCTTTGCATCAGTTTTTGTAGAAAGTCATTTATAATGTCTTTCCAACTGATCTCAGAACATTTATTATTTATTCTCATGACATTAAATGCTTCTTCTAGACATGTGGCATATCGCAGTGATTTTTTTAGAGGAAAAATCCAAAGTCTGATCACATGTGCAATTCAGACTGAGCTCCTAATGAATGTCTATACAGATTCTAGACAATCTCATTTATGAAGAAATTTCCATTTCATTTAGAATTCCTTGGCAAGTGTTGAATTCATTTATATGTTGGGAAAAAAAAGAAAGAGAGATCCATCATTTTCTGCTAGCAGAGGAAGGAGAGAATTATATAAGCCAGAGAAAAATATAGCTCAAAGTTGAAATATAATGACTGTGGCTAATGTTAATGTACTGCTCTTCTTTCTAAAATTACAAATACACGGACCATACCTAGAGACAACTGGTAATGTTTCCTGCCCTCTGAAAATTTCCATCTGAATAAGTGGAAGATAGGATTTGGTTTGATACATTTAATTGATATAATCACTGGTAGATACAGCATACCAAACTTTTATCAAACTAAGAGTAGTCCATTTATTGGGTTACTTTTACATGCCATTCATAGACAAGTTGAGATCATAAACTAAATTAATCTGTATAACAGCCTTTCTAAATCATCTACATTCTATGTGTTCTAACTATTTTTGTCTGAATTAAATCAGTTATACTGTTTTAATCATAAAGTTTAATTTTATTATTGGTACATCTTTATCAGCAGTATTAACAGAATCAAATGCAATCACTACCATTTTTTAACACTATGACAGAGCATTTCCCAATCTGTTGAATAAAAAGCAAGAAAATTCACATATTTAAAATGGGGTTTTGTTTCCAGAAATTGAATGCAACCAGCTCATCCGAAGGCAGCACAGTTGATGTTGCTCCTCCCCGGGAAGGTGAGCAAGCTGAAACTGAACCCGAGGAAGACCTGAAGCCAGAAGCTTGTTTCACTGAAGGTAAATGAATTCTAAAGTGATTAAATGCAGTTTTCTCTGATTCTTTACAGAGACTGAATAGAACTCATCATAAGGACCTATTTGAAAGAAATTATGAAAATGTATTGTCTCTGTGGTCCTGTTTTCTTTCACAAAGACAATCTCTCTATTTCCAAATCATAGAACACATTATAGCAGAGATTATGTTTAGATAGTTAAAGGACTTTTCCTTTTGTTCTTATCCTCCAGAATGCCAGAAAGCTGATCTATAGGACAAATGGCATTCTAAAATGTTAGATGATACTTCAGTGCCTTCAGAATAGTGTGAGATGACTTGGAGATGCTGCATGATTACATCCCATCCTTGATAGTTTAAAGTGTGATTACTTTGCATTGTGGCCAGTAAAGGAGAATGTAGGAGAATGTAGCTGTGTTGGAGAGTCTTGGAAAGGCAGCATAATGGTTCTTACATGACCACTGTGGTGTCTTCATGCAAATCAATAAGTATTTATTAATTTGTTGTGCATATATGTGATCTAATGAGTAAAAATTCAAAAAAAGCTGATAAAAGTTAGAAATACAGTAATGAGTCTGAGAAATGGAGGACAGAGGAATAAGTTAACTGGCTGGCAAGATGACTCAGGTGTGAGTAAGGAAAACTCTGAGCCTCAAAATAAATAAACTTGAAGAAGATGACAACGACTGATACCTGAGAAGACAGTAGAATTTTCTGTGTCCGTAAGGAAGGAAATAAAAACCCAGGATCATGTGAAAATATGAATAAGCCACTTGCCCCAAATGTGAGAAATATACCTAGACTCTATTTCCCTCAGTTGCCTTGGGGAAGAAATCCTGATGGGTCCTAAATGACAAAATCAGCTTTACCAAGCAGGACAAGCAAAGGAGAGTAAGTCCTTGAATTCTAAGTAGCCAGCTGAGAGCACAGGTCGAGAGTGATTCATCAAAGAGGAGGAATACTTAAGATGACCAAGGAATAAAGCAGACAGTTTATCTCAGATGATGAATTTATATCAGGGTAACAAGGGCAAAAGAAAGTATTCTTCTCTTACTTAAGATAAAGATGTGTTTTTAATTTATTATATTTATTATTCCCTTGTAGGATGCATTAAAAAGTTCCCCTTTTGTCAAGTCAGTATAGAAGAAGGAAAAGGAAAAATCTGGTGGAATCTTCGGAAAACCTGCTACAGCATTGTTGAGCACAACTGGTTTGAAACTTTTATTGTCTTCATGATACTTCTCAGTAGCGGTGCTTTGGTGAGTGAAATGGTCACCGACAATAATTAGCTTCACATAGAGCAGTTCATCCTTGTAACACAGCAAAAGCATAAGAATCATAGCAGATGATTCTGTGCCAGAATGTAACCATGCAAAATGTCATTCAAAATAAATCAGAACCATTAAATAGATAGGATTTCTCATCAAGTGTTTAGCTGGCAGATGTTTTCTTTGCTGACCCGATCTTTTACAAAGATGACCTGTGGCTGTTCCCTTCTCTGACACATGGTATCCAGTTTGTCCTAATATTCATATTAGCATTTGGAGAATAAAAGTGCAATTTGGCTTCTTCGTATGTAATCAAGTTATTCTTTTAATATGAGCCAGATCATTCAGGAAATTAGGGAAGCATTTTTGTCATAAGCTAATTCTATTCCTTTTTAACAGAATTTGCAGTAATTTCCTGTCCGTGTTACCTTATTAAAAGCAGGTCTTTGTAGCAATCATTGAGGTAGGTGTTTTGGCAGAAAAAGTAGAGTAAAAGCACAACTGACACCAATAAAAATACTTGCCTTTTCTTATCAACACATTCACAGTGTGTATTAGTCATTAGATTTTATTTGATGTCCAATGTTAGATATTATCCAATATTTGTCAAATCACTGCTTTGTACTTTAGTATTGTGCTATACAATTTTTTTCAATAGAATTCAAACCACTGAGGTAAAATAAAGCATTGTTGATTCACAGGCTTTTGAAGACATATACATTGAACAGAGAAAGACCATCAAAACCATGCTAGAATATGCTGACAAGGTCTTCACTTACATCTTCATTCTGGAAATGCTTCTCAAATGGGTGGCTTATGGATTTCAAACATATTTTACTAATGCCTGGTGCTGGCTAGATTTCTTAATTGTTGATGTAAGTATCTTGAAAGGTTTTTTATAAAATTACTTTTAAGAGCCAAATTTGACCTTTCATATATGTGTATAATTAAAACCTTAAAGCTAAGAACCTAGTCCCTACCTAAAAGTATTCTTAAAAATAATACTTTTGGAGATTCTTAAAAATCTCCAAAAGCCAAAAGCAGGTTATATTTGGGGACCAGAAATTGTGAGAACTACTCTTCAAGTTTCTATCAGACCACAGGTGGATAAATAATGTTAAATTAACCCATTTTCTTTACCCCTTTAGTCTCATACTCACAGAGGCACCAAGATGCATTTCTATTTTGAAATTAGTAGTTAGATATCTCAGGAGCTAATCAGATATTTACTATGCAAAGTTAGTAGGTCTACTCTTGGTCTGGTTACCCTAAGAACAGTAGTTATAGAAACATTGCAATTAGAGAATCTATCTGACTTGTTACCCATTCTTTTTTTCCCAAATACTGGAGAGGCACTGGAGCAAAATGACGGTTGTCTGGTTCTTTGTCATCTATGATATCCCATTGCACAAAGCTTCAGAGCTCCCGGCAAAGGAAAGTGCTTAAGTGCCCTGTCTAGCTGTTTCCTAGCAATCAAAAGCAATTTATTTTTAGCCCTACCATTTGCCAATATGAATCAATGGCTGCTGTGTGTGTACACTCGTTCTCAATCATTTTTGACAAATCTGGGACTCTAAATTCTACTCTTTCATCTCATACATATAAACACTTTAATTCTGTAGCAAAATGTCTTTTATCTTTTCTGTTCATAAAATATCCACGGCCAAGCCACTTTAAATAGACCAGATGTGACTCCTAATATCTGTCTCGAGTTTCATAAATAATAGAAATGAATCTGAATATTGTCCTGAAAAATTATCCATAAAGAAAAAATTAATGTTCTTGTGTTATGTAACCAAGAACGGTTCTTGAAGACTCTCTAGCCTGTTTTCCAGACATCAAGAAACTGAAGCTTTGATTTAACATTTTTCTGAACATAACACAACTATTTTGTGAAAGCATTGGCAATAACGTCCATATCTCACAATTCTCAGCTCATTTATCCTTTTCCCTCCTGTGATTCTTGCCTAACTGATCCAGTATATGGGTATTAGGTCTATCAAGCAAGTGAGGGTAGGGAAGAGAGAGACAGAGAAACTGGCTTTGAGATCCACTGTTAATAATTTTCACCTTCTTGAATTAATTGCAAATCAATTGCATGCGATGATTTATGGTTCATGTGACTTGTATATAGAAAATATTATATGGCAAAACATAGGAAATAGCTAATATTACATCATTTTTATCTTTATGCCTCTAACATAGACATTTAGGTATCTTTAAATAAGTAAATAATAAATGGCAAAATAATGGTGCAAAACAAATCACTTCTTCACTGAGTCAAAATCATTGGATTGCAGCGTTAGCGAAGACAATTACAAGGATTGCAGGCTGGTTTATCTTAAATGAGCTTGTTATACTTTTTCCTCAAGTAAGAAGCTGAAACACATGAATTAATCACAAATAAGAACTTGATTATATTCTCAAAGTGAAAGTAACGATGAAGTTTCTTTTCTTTCT
>PVIR01014041.1:0-41076 GCA_004026965.1 Petromus typicus | reverse complement strand
GGAAAGGAAAGAGGCTGGACAAAGGAACTCAGGTATATCATGTCCAGGTACCAACTCCCCACAAGGAGTGCAAATGTTATGCACTGTGAATGTACTAATAAAAATAAAATCTATTTTAAAGAACTCTAAAAGTAGATTTATAAACCCAGGCCTCTGTAAATGGAAGTGTATTGCCACAAGACGCTGAAGCAATGCAGACGATTACAGTGTTAAAACCATACATATTAACCATTGAGTGTATTTATAATTAGTAACACACTGTGAAGGTGTTGGTTTCATAGCGGTGGTACGACATCATGCTGTTTTAATTGAACATTATGCAAATAAAACATAACATTTCCCCCAAAATGTTGTTTATTGCTTTTTTATGAATTTTATAAATCTAGTTTTTGGAATGCTTCCTCCCCAGAGATACTTGGACTGGGGAGAGTATAAGATAACAGTGCCATTGTCCGCTCGGCAAGGAGAGATGCCTGAGGACTCCTGGGAGAATCGCCATGTCTACATTAAGTTGTGTGGATTTCATTATCCTCCACCATCTGAGCATATTGTAAAGCAACACCGTGAGGCTGAGGTCAAATCCTTCCTTTTTCCTTTGGTCTATCCATGCCTGTTGCCTCTCCCCCACCAAGACTTCTCACATGTGGCCTGTATTTCTACTCACTGTTATGGTACTGGATGACAAGCCACTGAAGGAGCATGAGGTTGAGCTGAGTCTAGGGTTTTGGAGAGATGAGTATAACTAGTCTGGGTTCATCAGTGAACCTGATGTTGTACAGTAGTAATGAGAGCCCAGTGTCCTGTAGGCCTCAAAAGTGTAGATTTTGAAGTCCTAGTTCTTTAAAGAAAAAAAGAATAAAACATCCTAAATCACACAGTAGTATGAGGCAAAATATCTGATTACAGAGTCTAAAACTGCTTTGTGTATGTAATTTTTGAAGAGAAAAAAATTACAAGCCAGCAGCAATGAAGTGCTTAGTACAAGATTTCAGTTTTCAACCTTGCAGCTATTACATTCCAATCTGAGCAGCAGGAAGATTCTGCTGATCCTAAACTAACGAATGTCACGAAGGAAATGGCTTTCTTTCTCATTCCAGCACGTGGTTATTGTTTTAAAAACGAAGAGCCTTAAACCTGGCTGAAATCCAAGGCATGTCACATAATCCAGATCTAGAGATATGCAGTGAGAATCCCCAGCCCCCAAATATTTGATTGGAGCATATGTAAATTGTCCTGTGTTCTTGGCATGGGCTGAATCAGGAATGACAATGTCGATTACAATGTTCTTATACAATCAAAGGTTATTATTATTTTTCTCCCCAAAGGAAGTGAAACTTCTTTAGTTATGAGATCTGATGATTCATAGTATGGCAGATAATTTCTGATCATATTCAATAAAGAAATAAGCAATGAATGGAGAGATTCATGGAATTCCATAAGTAAAGTGAATTTCTTAAAGGATAAGAACATAGCTAACAGTGGAATTGTAGTCACAGAAAGAACTCTGAGCAATTACCTCCACTGAATCCAAGTTCTGAAAGCTATAATAGCTGACCATGAGTCCCAAATCAGAAAATTAAATTTCAGATATATATCAAACCTATTTAGAGATAGCGGCTTAGTTAAAATCAGAAAGAACATTTTCTTGTTGTACATTTAATCAAGAAGGAATTTCAACATCTTATGTAATATGTGTACGTCTCGAAATTGGAAAAAGAAAATTCACAGAAATTTTAAGTGCTTAAATTCAAGGATTTCTAGAAAACAGCTCCACCCTCTTGCTAATGTGCCTGGTCTGGTCTTTTGGCAAGGAGTGTGTAACCTAGCTCCACCTCACACATGGCTAAAATAACACTAGGTGAAGCTTCTCTTATCAAAATGATAAAGCACAAATTTACTAAGATAATGACATTGCTGTGATTCAACACAACAGAGACAAGATATTATGTATACATTTAACATAACTTGCCACTCACACAGAATTACAGTGGGCTTGGAAGCAAATCCACAGGACATGGGTGTTTCACATATGTCTCAGGCTTGATTTGGGCAACAAGAAACATTTAACTCCTAAAGTTGTCAGTTTTCAAAAAAAAAAAGTAGGTGAAATGTTTCCGATTTGGTTCCAGAAGTAGTTAAATTATTGAAACACAAGGGGTTCCTTCCCCATAAGAGTGAAGAGGGGAAAAGGAAAGACACCGGGTGCAGAGAGAGAGCTAGTCTGGCTTGGAGATAAGAATGTACCTCCTGCCTCAGAACAAACAATAGAAACCTAATGAGGTAAAAAGTCGGGATGATTGTGATCTGATTTTCACAGATTAAACTAATAACAATGAGGAGAAAAAGAGAGTGAATGAGCCTCGATGGCTTTGAGACACCTGTGAAGAACTGTCTCCCAGCACTAGGACTGTTTGGGCATTGTTTTTTGCTGCGCTCACAGCAGAAGGGCTGGGGAGAGCGGGTGGGGGGGCGGTGTCTCTTCCTCCAGCTGCTCCCCACTTTCCAAGTGTTCCCTGCCCGGAAGCCTCCATCTCCACGCAGATGCCAGGAAGGAGCAGCCCAGGGATCCCCTCAGCCTGGCTTTGAAAATCTGACAATTTTATCAATAAGAAAACAGCATCATTGAAACTGGACGATGCATTCCAAACTTTGGAGAGCAAGGTTTTAATGCTGGCACTTTATAGGACGCTGTCTGTGTGTACGTAGGGTGCATTCTTGACAGACTTCGAGGGGTCATTTTGGAACATTTAGTCATTCTTTGAGTACTGGATCAGATATTTCTGGGCAGGTATTTTACTCACGATTCAAGTGAGGGCCTCTTGTAACCAATTGAGAATTTGAGCTGACACTCGCATCTGAGGGGCCATATTGCCATTTCTGTGGGCAATGGCTATAAAGCAGAATGACAAACAATTTTCTTAGGGCTAGATTATGATGTGGGAGAGGTAAAATCTACATAGTAATGCTTAGGACTTGAAATCTTTTGCTATCATTTGAAAACAATAAAAATGAAATGCTTATTTTCATTGTAAGACAATACTTTTTATACTGTCTGGAAATTAATCACTGATGTGGTGTATGTGTCCTGAAAATTCCATTCCCAAGTTTAGCCATATTCAGTTAAGTGTCTGATTATCTTAATATAACTTCATTTTACGAGAGAACAGTGTGAATTACTATGGGAATGAAAACTGATGTTAAAGAAAGAATCAAAATCCAAGCCAGATAACAAGTTTTTGTTAACTTTTCTGTGATTCTGTTTCTTTTTAAAGAATTAATCAGATGTATGGAGCTACAACTAGCACGCAGTAAAATTCCTGCTCCAGTGTGAGTTCTGACAAATTCCCGTAGTTATTAAACCATTATCATCAAGATAGGCCATAGGGTTCCATACCCACAAGGCGATCTTCCTGCTCTTTCACATTCAACCTCTGGCAATAGCCAATCTGTCTTCTGTCCAATAGTTGTACAATTTTGCCTTGTTCAGAATATAATACACATGGTACGCAATATGTCACCTTTTGAACGTGGCTTCTTTAATTTCTTATAATACATTAGGGACTCGTCCACATGGTTCTGTGTACTGGTAGTTCGTCTTCGTTGCTGACTTCACCGTGATAGGTCAGATGGCTGTGTCTTTCATGTTGGTTATGAGGAAGCTAAAGGTGGGGAAAGCCTTTCTAGGCTGACATTGAGGACCTTTCTGGTAATTCTACCATGAAAACACCCCGGAGCACCCCTGTGAGCCAGGCAATCCCAAACCAAAGAAGCATGATGGTTATAAATATGAATTATGTTCTTATGTGATGGGGGTTATTCTGATTTGTGAAGAATGACTGGAGATAGAAAACTCAATTTTTAATGATTTCAGGGATTAATTATAAAAAATAAATCTCTACAAATAAACCCCTTAACGTGTGCTTTTTTCCTAAAAAAGAGAACTATTTAGAGGGCTATAGAACATCTTCAAAGATGATTTAAATGGTCATTGGTGATTAAAGTATTACTCCTTAAAATATAAGTATGTATTTACTCCGCACCTCCTAATACTGAAAGCATTCCCTATACGTACGATCTCATGTAGTGCTCACAGAGATCCCACAAGGCTGGCCGGGCAGCCATGACTGAAGACGGTACGAGCGAGAGATGGAAAGTCCAAAGGCGCAGCAGCTCCCGCAGGGCCGAGCAGCTGGCCAGTAGCCGCGGCTTGAAACCCTGAGACTCCTTACTCCCGGATGAGTGGAAACCGATTGGATTAAATTCTTTTTAATGAATTTAAGCAGCAATATCTTCAGAGTTTAGTATTTAAGGTTCTAATAGCTGAAGTCATATGAAAATTCAGCCACGAGTCACTTGTTAATTCATAAAAAATTGGAATTTTTAAAAGGATACATTCTCATCATGTTATTAGGTTAAGTACTTCTAAAACAAACTAGCAAATAAGAACGTATTGTAAATTAGACCATTTTGGAATTTGTGCGGTTTAAATGGTTGAGTTATTTTATGTGGGGAAAGTGACTTGCACAATATTCATTAGCTAATTTTCATGATTTTTTTTTAAAACACATTGGGCCAAATTACGCTTTCAGAGATGCCTGCAGAATTTTAATTACCATAATAGATCTACATTCCACTCAATAGAGTGGCTGCCTTTCGAGTTAAGGAGGTGTGGAACATTGCAGTTTTCCCTTTTGTAAGATAAAAAATTCAGTCTTTGCAGCTGAATCATGGACTCATGTCTGATAATGAGCAGGCTCCTCATAGGTGTGGATTTTACAGAAGTGAAGTCCAAGCTTTATCTGTTTTGCTAACGGAATAAAACTGGTGACATACACGTTTGTCTTAGTGAGTAGCCTAGTGATGCTATCTTCTTTGGTTCCCACCTGTTCTTTTTTTAAAAGAAATATCAAAATCATGGAAAGGAAAAGGAGTGAGTAGATTAAATAACTTTGTTAAAAAAATCCTCTAGAAAATATCATTATAAACACAAAATTTTATTGTTTATATTTATCTAGTAGCTGAAGCTTTGCAAACACTTCCACATTTATTTCTCCATCCTCCTGGGAGGAAAATAGTAGTATTTATAGGCCAATGGATTTACTTAAATTTAGTTTTTATATGAGTATGAATTTCACTCAAAGTAGCCCGTTCATAAAAGCAACGCTGTATGAAAAATCGATGCTGTGTTACTCCGATGCCGTCCCATTTCGAGTGTTGTGTACGATCGGTTGGCGCGTCACACTTTACGTTCTCAGTTACCTTTGGCACCTCAAAGCCTTTATTTCTTGTCTTGTGGATCTATGCTTTGAGAAAAAATACATTGGCAGGAGCTAGGGAGCACTCAGTACTTAACATAAACAGCTGTTAATTATAAAACTGCAGTCATTTGTAGTTTACTAAAAATGTTGATGTCTCTCTCAAATAATTTTTAAGAAGGCATTAAACCCCTTTCATCTCTGCATCTGATTTCTACATTGGCTACCTTCCTCCCCTAAAGAATGCTTTTCCTCCCTTCAGAGCTCTATCAAGGATCATAAAACCAATAAAATATCTTTTTGGGGGAATCCAAAATGTATTTGAAGGAATTAGGGTTGATTTGGGAGATGCAATGCTGATGTTATAGCAAATTAGTTCTGTTAAATATGAGTAGGAAGAGTGTTCCGTATATTGTTCTGCCATCGAAGAGCTGGTCAGGTGTCTGCGTGCGCGTGAACGCAGCTCGCGTTGCTGGGGAGCCGCTTACACCTATCCGTAGGTGTTTAATCGCAGTCACACTGTAACCGAAATAAAACATGGGCGGAGGACAAGAGGGTGTTTTGTAGACGCCATAGACACCAGTCCAGTGTAAGATATATTTCTTGTATGCAAGCCTGTCTTTTATTTTGTTTACACAACAAAGTCATTATGCTAATTATATAGTAATATGCTGCCCGTGAGGAATTTCTATGTTGATAGAATCTACTTTAGGATGCAGAGCTGGAGCCAATATGTGATTATTACTATTTCAAAATGGTATGATCAGAATGGTGGTTCTGTGGGTGTTCTCTGGCTCTTTGCCGCTAAGAGTGAGGTCTAACGACGGATAACAGAAACAGTGCAGCAAAGTCTAGAGGAGAATTGCCTTCTTATGGTCTCTTAGAAGAAGGCGGATGGGTGGACAGTGCTTTGGGCTGAGGGCGCAGGTCGCAGGCTGGTAGGTCTGGGCGCCCGCGCCTGTGAGCCGCCTGGAGACCCACTGGCGTGTGCGCAGCCCCGCTAGGGGGCGCTCTTGGCTGGCTGTTCAGCCGCCTAACCATTGTCTGTAGGAGACAATTTTTCTTTGTTTGAAAATTTACAAATCATCACTGGAAAGGCCACAGATATGGCAGAAGTTTTGGGGCCATGTCACTGGCTCCCAGTTCTGCCTCCCGGTGCAGTGAGGGGTGGGGCTTCTTGGTTCTTCATCCAGAAATTAGTTTCCCTAACAGATTTCTGAGCTACTGTAAATATTTCTTTTCACCCAGATGTAAGTTTCTCTGCAGCTCATTCTCTCTGAAAGCGTCTCTGCCGAGCTCGGGGATAACAATAAGAAGGTCTGCGTTTTTGAAAGCCCAGGACTCAGATCAGTTCATTAAATGACGGTAGGAACATGACTGCGACAAATGACACTGTAATGCTGGCTTAAAATTAGGGAAATATGTAAACACAAATGCACCTCATTCAAAGAATTATGGTGGGTGGGGAGAAAAGCTGAAGAGACAGAAGAGATATTTGAAAATCTTTATCAAGTAGGTACTCTGAGAAGAAAAAGAGAATACACCAGCTGCAAGGAAATGGTGGCTGACAGAGGATCAGACGCTTCTAGGGTTTTTGTCCTTATTCTCCAAATGTCTCCTCTATCCCCTCCTTAGCAGTGTGTGTGTGTGTGTGTGTGTGTGTGTGTGTGTGTGTGTGTGTGTGTCTTTTTAAATTGGAGGGAAAAAATAAAGCCAAGTGCTTCTTTCCCTACCATGTTCCTTTCCTTTTTTTCTCCACCCTAATGACATTTGGCAGACTCGGCTGTGTAATGCTTGACTGGTTTTATTGTTGTCTGTTCCCAGTGGGGAATAGTTGACACTGCTCTCTGTTTTCAATTGATATCCATTTTCAACAATATTGCTTTCTATTAGATTCCTGCACAGTTTGTGTCAGGCAAACTGAATATTTACTGGGCTGACCTCAAAGCCTTCAAATCAACAAACACTGGAATAAGCAAAATATGCATTTTTAAGATCAAATGTTTTCAAATGCTCTTTTCAAAATTATTATTTTTCAATTCACTGTGAACTGCAGATTAAATGATATTATATTGCCACTTCGGGCAGCCCATTTTTACTTGTTTATTTTCATGCATTAAATAAGAGGATTAAGCATTAAAAGAATAGTTCTATACACTACCTAAACACGGTTAAAAGCAATTCAGTTTTTTTTTCATTTTAAGCAATATTTCCTCTTAAGCAATCAAGCATTTTGCCCATTATTTTAATGTAGAAACGATTCATAATATCAGATAGCACAGAGAAACTGAGTCTGACAGTAGAAGATAGATAGCCACTGCGAGGCTTTCAGGGTGCCAGGGGCCACCGTGTTACAGTTGGGAGGTAGAAGACTGAATTTAACTATAAAGATAGCCACAGATCCAATCAGTTGCATGAATTTTTCTCACATCTCTACTTTAGTTTGCTACACAAAGTTTTCAGAATCTTAATCACACACCCTACCTACATCACAGCATATCGAGTTGCAGCTGGCATGTAGAAAAGAGCTGTTTTATTTTTGGAGATAATCAAGAAAAGGATTTAAAAAGAAAAGCACCTCAAGAACTACTGAAATACAGCCAAATATGTTTAGTTACTTTTTAAAAAGCATGTTATTCTTAAGCTGGGCTTGGTGGTACATGCTTGCAATCCCAGTGCTCTGGGAGGCTAAGGAAGCAGGACCCTGAGTTTGAGCCCATCCTGGGCAACTTAGGTATTTAGTGAGATCCCATCTCAAAACAATTTAATATATTTTTAAAAAGCTGGAGACACAGTTCAGTGAAAAGCCTTTGAGTTCAGTCTCCGGGAACACCCCATTTCCTCCCAAAAGTCTTGTCATTCTTTTACACTAAGGTTGAATCCAAGCAGCCAAATCTATGGAGAATATGTCTGCATAAGATACACTGGCTTCTTTGAGATAATAGGTGACACACTGACAGGCTTTCAGAAAAGGCCGAGTGAAGAAGCACTGTGGCTTACGCTTGGCTTTGCAAACACTGCCCAGCCCACCAGATCCAGCACACTTCGGAAGACAACACTGTTTCACAAGAGTCCAGTGAATCTCAGGAAAAGGAAAATGAGCCCACATTTCCAAAGGCTTCTTCTTTGCTTTCTCTCCCCCTCCTACGTTTCCTGTTTATGGTCTAGATCAGCAGCCTTGTTTTTTCCAGGCCGAGACCATTTTCTGTTCCTATTACCTGTGCTCGAGCAGTTTGCATGTGTGTTATCTACCCTGGGAGCCCCCATCTGACCCCTCCCGAGGACGCCCGTGTTGTAGTCCTCCAGGCTCTCAGCCTTGGAGGCAGCTTTCCCAGGAAATGTGGGCACCTGGATGCGCGGGCCTGGCAAGCAGTGGCCTGGGTCTGATGTGCCAGTGGTTCTGGGAAATCCCTTACTCAGCTTCATTTTTCACCATCTGTGTCTCAGCTTTTCGATTTGTAAACCAGGCATAATTAAAGCTGCCCACTGGGCCTTTCACGGGCATGTTGGGAGGATTAGCAAGAAGCTGCAAACTTTCCTTAGTTTTTTGAATGACAGGTGCTATGAGAAATTCAAGGCAAAAGCTTTGCATGCAAGACGGTGGATGCATTTACATTTAAAGTTCCATCTTTCTAAATTAAATATGGCATTCTTTGGCTTGGACACAGGGCATAATTAATCAGTAGAGTTTCAATCAAAAATACAATTTTCATGGATTCCTGGCATGCCTGGAAGCTCACGGCCAGTGTGGAACTAACGTGATAGATTGATGTGCTGCTGGGTGTTCTGGAAGGCCGTTCCACAGCCTTGGGTTCCAATCCAACACTGTCACTAACTAGCTGTGTCAACCTTGGCAAGGGACTTCCCCTCTCTCCACTTCCTCATTTGCAAAACTAATGCACTTTCTGACTGCCTCGTAAGGTTGTAACTGGAAGGAAACTAAAGACTGAGAGAAAGAATTTAGAATGGCATCAAGAGTTATGTGTGTGTCATATGTGCTATGGGTGATTTTTGAAAATGGGATGAGATAGGCTCAAACTTTCCTCTTGGCTAATTACAATCGCATAAAACATGTGCTACAAATAATTTAAAGAAGAAAGAACCCCATTCTCCCTATTGTTCCTTGTGTGGTTTTCTTGTCATCCAATGATGATTGTCTTTCTGGTTAAATATTGAGGCACCTAACAGCAAACTATTACCCCAGACGAAAGACAGTTCACACCTGTGAAAAAATGTGTGTGATGTGATCAGAGAATGTTTCCCTTCATGAACATTGTCCAGGAACCTGCAGATAAAATTTACAGTGCTAGCTACACAAATGATTGTTTTATGTCCCTTGCACCGTCTTAACATTCTCTCATCTACGACCTTATTTCCCAAAAGCTATCAGAATTCAATTATGTTTTACTTGATTCTTCCTTTTCAAATATGGATGATTATTTATCAAAGTAGCGAGTGCACATATGACAAGAAAAGAAAAGGTGAATTGCACTGAGGTCTGTCACACTGGTGCATATAATTTAAATTTAAGTGAAAGTTCTGTTTCCCCTCCATGAGTTGTGAGCACCTTTAGAAAGCGGACTTGAAGTAAGTAAGGTTCCCTGGGAAGAGTGATGTCACAAGACCTCTGGGCTCATCTTGGTGACAGGCACTGTAGGCACATGGGGAAAATCTCTTTGAAGATGTGAAGACAAAAGGTATCAGGCAAGAATATGAAGAGTGAAGGAAATCACAGCGTGTTACTTTAGCTTCATTTAGAGAAAATTCAGTTTGAAATAAATCCTCCATAGGACAAAAAAAAAAATCTCTATGTGACAAAAAAGCAGTTTTTTTGTTTTATTTTTAGCAGACTAAGATGATGGGAAAAAGCACACACACACACACACACACACACACACACACACACGTACACACACTCACACACAGGCACAGGAAAGGAAGTGACAGACAGACAATTATGTCCCTTTTCTCTCCCCCTCTTCTATATGTAGCATGGGCCTGTGAGATTCCAGTTTGCTGAAGGATAGTGGTCATCTGAGGGTGGAGGCCTGTTCCCAAATCATGCCAGGTGACTGTGGAGTCTTCATATTTCCCTTGACAATATTTGAGACATGCCTATGCTGGACATGATGGAGTGGAGAGGAGCTCAACAGCCCCTAGCAGAGCGAGAGGAGCCGGGGTGGGGGGAGGTAGAGACAGAGCACAGACACTGTGGTGGGAGCAGCTTTGGGGCGAGGTCAGGAGGCTGCGGACGTGGCCTGGAAGGAAATAAGAAACAGAACACAGACATTTAGGTTGACTAAGGGGGATCATTGCTGTTAGAAGCTTGGGTGGTTCATCTCCAGAAAGTGACTTACAAAAGAAAGTTGTACATTAAGATGGCAGAGAGAACAAGTGAAGGCACATGTGACAGCTTTGTGTCTGTGGGCCCCGAGTGTGCGCCTGCAAGGCTCTCTTAGAAGCAAATGTGGCAGCACTAGTGCAATTACAGAGCCGAAGGGCTTTGGGCTTGCAGCTGGGAAACTTCCTCCTGTCCTTGGGCGCCAGGGTGCCCTCAGCAGCTGCTGGCTGCACCGCAAAGTCTCCCTAGTTACTGACAAAAGAAAGGCTGGGACTCACGCAGAGAAACACTGCAAGGCAGAGATTTTCAGGTCTAAGCCCCAGAAACCCAGTCTCAGGAAGCCACACAGCAGAGCACACCACCCATGAGGTGACAAGCAGCCAAAGGTGCACTTGAAAATGTCTTCAGAGGAATAAAATAGTATCGACCCAGAGACAAATTCTGGAAAGGTGATAGTTTAGTGTCTGTCTGGTTTGATTTCATAAAATGAAGAAAATCAAACCACAAGCCTGTTTGTGGAATGGAGGTGTGATTGTATTTTTAGTTGTCTTAACTAAATAAATCCATCAGTTGACAAAGAGAAGAGTGTAGTGGATTAGACAGAGAAGGTATGATTGAAGACGCGAAGGCAGGGTCAACTCAAGACTCATTGATCACAGTCTCATTAGGCCAGGAACAGAAGCAAAAATGAATTTGAGATGTGGGAAGGGGAGTAGGGAGAGGAAGGGGACCAAAGGGAAATATCACCACATTTTTCAACACTGTGATTCATAATCTACGGATGAACTCAGACACTGAGAGACAAAATCCATCAGTTATGTTCCTGACGGACACTGAGGCAGGTAACATACTGCTATTATTCCATCTTTCCCTTGTCTTTCATAGCAAAACTCCTGGAAATAATTTCTATAGCATGGAAACAGGAATCTACTCCTGAGAAATATTTTTAACGATGTTAGAGGAACAAATATATTCCAAGTAAAGTCAAATAAAGACTGCTGGGAAAAGGAAAGCAATAAAAGCCCAGGCCCATTATGACTATTGATAGGTCCTTCTCTGATTTAGATAGTAAGAAGCATATATTAGCAATAAAAGAGATCTATAAAAGAGCTGATTGCATATTTCATTAAACTGGAAGTGAAGCTCATCATAAAATTTAATATTAGGAGGAAGCAGAATAATTGGAGCAAAATTAAAGTAAGTGTTATTAAAAACCTAAGTTTAGTCTTCAAGGCCCTTCATCACCTGCCCTGCTATCCTGTCCCACATCAGTCTCCACCCATCATTATTTTTCATTTGGTGCAGAAGCATAGTTCCATTCCTCAGACTAATCTCCCCCTTTCTGTCTACAGCATCTCTCTTTTCTCCCACTGATTCTTCCAGCTGCTTTCTCTCTTCTTCCTCCTGTTTCCCTACGTCTTCTCAGAGTAAACACTGAGAGACACCTCTTCTGGACAGTTCTCCTCGAGTAATCCTCTTGGTGGTTGGGGGAGAACCACGATGAACTCTGGCCTTCCCCACTTCAGGTCAGAACCGGTTGAGACATACATAGAAACAGGACAGATTATGGCCGAACTATGATCTTTATTCTGCTGAGCCAGATATTGGAGACAGTGGCAAGTGAATCTTGTAGTCCAGAATGGGAAGGAAGTACTGTGCAACCACAGGTGGGGTCAGCCCTGCCCCATGTGGATTCCAACAGGTGCTCCGGTGGGGCGGGCTTAGTCTCCAGGGAAGAAGGGGGAACAGAGCTGTGAAGACCTAGTCACTTATACCAGCTTCGTCTGTAGAGGAATGAGATTGGGGTGGAAACTCTGTGGGTTGGGAAATTATTATTTCTCCACTAGATGACTCCATTAAAATATACTTTTTTGGGTGCTTGGCCTAACCTGTGTTTTTATGCCTTGATTTATTTGGGGCTCAGTTAGGGAAGCAGAGCCACAGTGGGTTAAGGGATAAGGGACTTATTATGGATACTGGGCTTTACACAGTTGGGAAGGACAGGAGAAGGAGTGGAGGGTCATCTGTTCCTCTGGAGGCCCTGGGTCACAGACAATCAGAGAAAATCTAAGGAGCAGGACACTTTGCTGCCAAAGGAAGCCATGAAGGGGAGCACAGGGGGTCCATGGCAAGCTCTCTCTTCTGCCTACTGCTCTCTGTGGCTTGGTCACCAAGCATCTGGTGGTGAACCTGGAGCTGCTGTGGTGAGCAGAGCCATGTGTCAGGGACAAGGCTTGAATGTGAGTCAGAGGGGGAGCCAAGGCATGCTGGCCTCTCTCGATGCCTCTTGCAGTCCGTTCCTCCATCTTGGTAAAAAGCCTTGTGGCTGCTTCTTTTCCATCTCCTTGAGCAACTCTAGAAGGGGGGAATCTAGGAACAGTAGTTCCCAGTTTAAAAACTTGATGCTAAAACAACCTGTCACAAGCAATACCTTGATAACTCAGCATCCACATGCATCTCTTTTAACCAGGTTAACTTCAACATAAGGAGAAAAATCTTCTCTTTACTTCACATGATACAGTTCAAAGCCATTTAATCCATTCTGCAAAAGAGGAGTCAAGAAGCCCGAGGTGTCAATTTGCTCATTTGGAGACATTCACCTTTCCTCTTGGTTCAGTCATATCCATCCTTTGATATCATGCAATTGACCTATCAGTGTGTAATTTTAACTCTTTGAACATAACTTATAATAAATAGTAAGGGAAGAAAAAAAGAAAAATATTTACCTCAAATTAAACAAGAAATACTAGTAAGTACAACAGTCCTCTTTTCTGTAAATGACCATGTGATCATAGCTGGTATTTATTACTTCATTCCCCCAGTAACAATTCTGTATTCTCTTTGCCTAAGCAAGCACCTCAACCTGTCCCGGTTCCTTGCTCAGTGGTGGGAAGGGGACCGAAACCTTTGCTCCTGAGGGCTCTGTGCTGTGGACAGTTTCTACACCTTTGTTGGACAGTATTCCCACTTATCTACATTCATCACACAGAATGAGAAAATTCAAAGGCTTCCATCCCACTGTATACAAGCATGACATAAGAAGGAAAGAATTTGGGTTTTGTCTCTAGTTCTGCCCCAGAGCATCTTCCCTAGAGTGGTAAAAGTGTCAACAGCACCTTTTACTCTTAGGAGATGTCTCTGGGAAGGTCCTTACATAGCTTCATACTGGAGGCTGGTTGTCAGATAAGCCAATCATGTGGAATTTTTATCCCCCTTTCCAAATTCCAGGAGGGAGGAGATTGAGGTCACAAGTGGCTTCTGATCTAATCAATCACAGGTACATAATGAAACTCTTACATAGCTGGGTCTGAGAGATCTTGGGTGGATGTCATGTGAAGGTGGTGTTCCAGAACTCCTCTACACAAGATCACCTGCCTCTGAGACCGTTCCAGGCCTCAGCCTTGTACTTTATCTGGCAATATATTTGCATTCTTTATAATAAACTTTAGGTACAACATTTTTTTCTGAGTTCTGTGAGCTCTAGCAAATATTTGAACCTGAGTAGTGGGGTCACTGGAACTTCTGATTCTGTAGCCAAGTTGGACAGAAGTATAGGGTAACCTGGGGGTTTGATAATTGTGATTGGAGTCCTGAAGTGAAAGTAGTCTTGTAGGACAATGGACTGTGTAAAACCTGCAGAGTTTGATGGCGAACTCCAGGTAGTTAATGACAGAATTGAGAATGGAATTGAATTTTAGAACACTCAGCTGGTGTCAGAATTGTTTATAGAAGAGAAAAAAATCTCTCAAGTGACAAACCAATTCACCTTCATCGAATCAATGAGGCCAGCTGAAGCAGTTACCGTGTCCCTTCCTTTACTTTTGGTATACTGGCATGAAGAGCCCAAGCTTCCAGGTGTCCCTCTGAGTTTCCAGTTTAACAAACCACTATGGGGTACTTCTGAAAGTATTACTCCTTAGCACAAAGCTTCTAAACCTCAGAGCTTAAAGTTATGAGGGATGTAAAAAATTCAGATGATTACAAATAACGCGAGAGCAATCACTCTTTTACCAACCTTCGACTCTCGGGCTATTGAATCCTATCTATGGGAGAAATAGTACCATGTATTGTCATTAGTGTGTAACCTTCCCTGCACCCTAAGGGATATCACATCAACCCTGCAAATTCATTGACATCTAGCTGGCACAAGAACTGAATTTTCAAAGGCCTTGCCACTCATGTATCAAGATGGTTGCTTTGAGGAGGATGATGATAAGCCCAGTGAATCCAGGGGCCAATGGCTCATGACTCACCTTATTCATTAAATAATGATTTTTCTGGCCAAGAGTTCTGTTGTGGATATGATAATGAATAAAGTATCTTATAAATCCATGATAGTTGTTTTGTATAAGTAATATGGGAGGAAAGGAAAATCCATATCCAGGCGATATAATCCAGTGACAATAAACATTGCTTTTACATTACAAGAAAGTTGTCCAGTGTAATCAACCTATCATTACATGGTTGGCAGGTTCCCCAGGAAATGGTGCCATAGCAGAGGCTAAGCGTTGTTCCCTGCTGTTGACAAGTTATTCAGCAATGACTATAACCAGATCAGTCAAATCAGCATGTTGTTTTGCCCAGCACAAATTGTTGACCTACAAAACTGTGAGCAAATAAAGTTGAAACCACTAATTTTTGATGTAGTTTTTTTGGGTAGCAAAAATCTAACTAAAGCAGAAATTGGTATTTCAACATGAGGTACTGCTACAAGGAAAACATAAAATATGTGGCACTGGGCTTGGATCAAAACAATCGGAAAGCTATTGCAAGTAGTAAGTTGGAAGATAAAAAAACATACCTAATATACTTGTGAATCTGGTTAAGGAAATTTCCAGACAAAATAGTAATATTTTGGAAGAAGAGATGAACTAAAAAGTAACTATTCAGTTTGTAAACAAATTAAAAAATATAGAGGGTTCAGAACTTTCTGGAATAGGAAAGAAATCATTTTTTCATATTCACTCTTTCTGGTTTACAAAAGGCTGTTGTGAAATCTAACAAAAAGTATAACTTTAAGATCTTGGAAAGATTTATGGTTGTTTTCTAATAAATTTACTGGAAAAATAACTTCTAAAAATTTTAAGGGTATTAATCCACAAGGTCCTGATATACTGCCAAAGAAAAAAAGAGAGTGCATCCACAAACTGTATACACACCCTTGTCTACCTCCTTGATGAGAGCCGGACACATAGGAAGGCCATGTAACCCAAAGGGGAGAATTTGTATAAACTTCCATTAAGAGGGACCAAGACTATTCAAAATTAAAATTTGATTTTGGACTTCTAGTTGGGCAAGAGGCAAGATAGGCAAAGTTATTCATTTGTGAGGAAGGTGATATTTTAAAGATGGTATGCATATGACTGTATTTCTGCATCACTAGATTGGTGACATTTATGGTTTTCCATTTCCCTTTTTGTGAATGGGATATCTATATGGTCATCCTGTTGTCATTTCACCATTGTGTACTGGACATAGGAAAAAAGTGATATGGTATTTTGCTTAGCTGACAGATCTTAGGGTTAAGAGAACCTCACATCTGGTCCAGAAGCAGTCCCTGAGATTGGAGACTTTATGTTTGATTGTATGGTTAGGTTTGGGGAAGTCTTGGAAGAAGGTAGACATATCTGGACATGGGAAGGTTAGAAATAATCAGACCAAGGAGTGACTACAACAGAGCAAATATGGTCCCCCTTTCTTTGCAACTTGTCCATGCTTTTTCCATTTTTGAATTATTATTGACTCATGATTTGATTCCACAGACAAAATGCAGCAAAGTTAAAGTCAAGCTGAGAACCTGAGCCTCTGAAGCTGGTAGCCTTCCTGTCGTAGTCCACTCTGTGGGTGTCTGTCTTTTCTTTCTTTTTTAAAGAACCTAGCCAGCCCTGACTTGCTGGCTGTGCAAGCTGAGGCCCTGATGTAAAAGTGAACTCAGCAGAGGGCAAGTGGGACAGAGAAAAGACGACTCAGCTCAGCCTTGCCCATCTTGCCAAGCCACCAAATCGTGAGCAGATCAATGATTATTTTAAGCCTGAGGGGTAGTTTCTACCTAGAAAAATCCAATCAAAACAGACAGTCCTGACACTTCCTATGTCAGTCTATCTTTCTTTTGAGAGTGGTAACAAAATTTTACATCTTTTGAGACCTCCACATCTCTTTCTAAAGGGCTGGGCCCAGAGTGTTTCCTTATGGAAAATGTTTAAGTCTCTTATTCTTTTGTTTACAATCAGAGTTTGAGAAATAAAAGAGTTTTGGGAGAAAATGTTTGGGTGCAGCCTTCTTCCACAATTTTCAGTACAGGGATAGGTTTAGTCTTCATCCACTGGTCTTTAGGATTGAAGTCAATCCCTTTAGTTCATTTATTTCTTTTCTGAACTCTCGATTGGTAGTAAAGAAATAAATTTTAAAAATAGGTAAGATGAGAACCAAAAGGTTTTAGAAGAAGTGTGTCAGCTCCACCTCTGAATGTTTCAGCCGACATCTCTGCCCTTGACTGAGCCTAATAATCATATCTTCCAAATATCCAGATAAATTAAAAGCAGGCCAGTGGGAGCCAGAACAATTGTGTGGAATCATCCTGCTTCCTTCCTGATCTGATTCGCTTCCTATTTCCTCCTGGATTCTGACCTCCGGCTTCGTTTCCTATTTGCTTCATATTCCTCTCCTTTGAAGTTAGCATTGCTAAATTTTCCTGGCTTGACCTTAAGTCATGTTGACTTAGACCTATCCTTTTCTTTTTTTGCTCTTTCCCTCAGAGCTGCACTAGGTAAGAAGATATTCTCACCTCGTTTTGTGGCTGAGCGTGAAGGGGAAACGAGTCGGTGTGAGAACAGTAGTAGGAAGACACTAGTCCCGTCTGCGGACTCTGCCACACCCCATCCGATTCACTTCAGATCCCAGGGACCTCTCACTGCAAGAGTCTTTTTTAAGATTCTCTTTTAGGTCTGCCTCGACTTCCCCTTCCCAGGAATTCTTTAAGTTTGAAATGGAGAGTTGTAACCCTGTAGATTTCGCTTGCCGATTGGAGGAGGGCACTCTCCAGAGGAGCTCCGGAGGATGAATTTCATGCATTTCCTGTGCTGTGAGGCTCAGGTCAGCCTGGCTAACAAGGCAAAAGACAGGAAATAAAATATGCTAACATTTAAAAGGTAGAGATGTAGTGATTTCTCCCTGTGAAATTATTTGATATATACGAAGTGTGATAGAAATGAGTGGTGAATGTTTATATTTGTAAACTTATAGTAAAAGACACACAGAAATGAGACCCTCTCAAAATACTTTCCTTCAAACACACTTACCCCATCATTTTAGCCCCCAGCTCCGGAAGTCCTCTTTGCTGCGTGATTTTAGTTGTGCTGTCAAGGCTGTCTCGATGTCCTGAGTCCTTTAAAGTGTTTACCTTTCCTGGTTTTCTTGATGTCAGTGAAGAGCCAGAAGTTGCGTGGTGCCAGATCTGGAGAATGAGAGGGGTGAGGACAGACTGTTTTACAAACTTGCCTATCTGTTAAATGGGATTTGGCAACAGTTTTCACTGTGTTGCTGATCATACCTTGTGAAGACAACAACTGAAGAGGACGTCCAGAGCTATGTTAGAAATCGGTAAGAGGGGTAAGTATGTTTGAAGTGGGAAGGGGGAAGTCTCAAGGGAAGTTAATGGTAACATGTCTTTTAGTGTAATACTTAAAAATTCAATATTCGCCACATTTATGATCAGTCCTTTTATACTATATGTTCTCTACGTGGGACGTGCTGGAGATTATAGATCTGGTTTCCAGGCCCTACACACCCCAGAGCAGCTTGTGTCTGAAGAGTAGGACAACGACTCTTGCCCCCATCTCCACAGATGTCTCCACTGCAATCTGCTTTAAATATGAGTGATGTATGAAAATTCCCCTGGGAAAGGAAGCTGCTGGGCTGGAGGGTCCAGAGGAAGGCTGTGGGTATCAGTTCACTTCCTCTTCATTTTCAAGCCTAGTTAAGAGCTCATCTGTAGAACTTGCACAGTAAATTTTTGTTTACTGACTGCCTTAGTCTTTTATCTCCTCACTCTAGTGACAATAGAGTTACTTTAAAGGCTGTGGTGTAATTTTAAATTTTGCACTGATTTGGAATGTGACTTGTTCCCTTTATTTGAGGCATCACACAGGAATCTCTAAAGTGATAGTTACTAAAAAGTGGGTGGGCAAAGAGGGCAATCGACAACACTGCCTTTCTGCACTTGAGACCTCATGAATACTTTAGCACTCACCTAAAGAGAGAAAGGTGTGTGTCCTGTCAATCCCCTGCCTCCCATTAGGTTTGGGCTTGATTACTGCAGGTGTGCAGAAGCCTTTTCTGTGCGATGCCACATGCCTCTGCACAGGAGCTGGGGATCTGGGAGTGCATTCATCAAATGCATGCCAGTTCCTGCAAACTCCCTGAGAAAATTGTAGAACACCTGCATACTAATGGTTTTATTGTTGGAATTATTTTATTGCACAATCAAAAACCTACAGTTGTATCGTAGGAACATGCTACGTGCCTCCAAGTACAGAAACTAGCTGTGAACTTCACGGCTGATACTTTATTTCTTGTAATTAAACTTTTACTTTTATTTCACCTATTTTATCCCATAAACAGGGAAAGAAAATAAAACATATGGAGGAAACTGCAGGATGTTGTGGTTTCTTCCATGTTTTGGTATTTTTAGCTGTTCCCCAGTGAAGCTACAGGCCTGAAACTTGTAACCAAAATATACTTAAAAATAAATTCATTAGTTAAGGAAAATTGAAGAGCTGGTTACACATTTAGTTTGGAATCTTCTTTGTTTCCTGGTCTTGCAGAAAGCAACAGCTCACAATTACCTGCATTTTCTCTCTTCTTCAAAACTACTTCTGTTCCAAAGACCATGAACCTGAACTGAAGAAACGACTCTTTCCTGCTGGTGTGAGATAATTCAGTCTCCATGATGTCTTAATCCCGGCCTTCCCTTAATTGACTTCTAACTGTGCTGAACTGTAGCTGCTAGGAGTTGTAATGTGGATTGCAATTTACACAGCACTGGAATCGTTTCTCGTCTTCAAATTAGTCCTGAGCTATACTCCAGGAAGAAAGGGTGGGGGAGGGGGGGAAGCTTCACCCTTTTGGCTGTCTGGCCACCTCAAGTGAGACTTTAGTATCATCTCAGGATGGATGATTGCCTTTGAACAACTTAGGGACAGAAAAGAAAAAGCATTAGGGCTACGGATACCTTGTCAATTTTGTCTTAATACACTTGCCTCACGTGTCCTATCTTGTCATGGGGAATTGGAGAACTCCAGTTGGCTTTAGACTTTCCTGAAGGGGTGATCATTATCATGAAATTCTGTTCTGTCTCAACCCATGGTAGAATAAAAATTACCACTTTTCTTACTCTGTGGATGTCCATAGGGTAGATTTAGTCATTATGAAGTGTTCTAGTTTTGAGTAGTAGGGGAAAATGAAAGGAAGTTAGTTTTCCTGTAGTGCTACAGCTATTTAATATTAATTAGCACCCACACTCCTGAATGTCCTCCTTTCTACCCTGAGACCTCCACTTAGTGGCCCATGATACATATTCACTTTCGTGCCAGGGGACATAAGCACTCAGACCTTTGAGATAAATGAGATGTAATTAGAATCCTCACACCACAGGCCAGAGGGGCTACAAACACATAGGTGATGATGAAGATGCAATTTTGGAAGAAGAGCATTTAGGGGAGCAGAGAGGAAGAACACCTATCATGAGTCTAGGAAGCAAAGGAGAGTTTTCTGGCCAAGGTAGCAACCAAACAAACTTTTTAAACTTCAGTCAGAATCAGCTAGAGAAGAAGGAAAGGAAATATTTTGGCAGAAGGAACAGGTAAGAAATGCATGTGGTAGGACAAGCTGAAGTCACAGAAGTGCAGATAGGGAGGTTGGCGACAGAGGAAAATATCAGGCCAGAACAAGTGTGTTGGGACTGGTATTTTTCATCTAAAGACTTTTTAGTCACCTTAAAAAAGCACCATATTCTTTGGAAATGTTCCCCAAGACCACAGTCTGAATTATTCACCAGTTCCATGCCGAGTCTTGTCCATACCTTGTTCTCATGGTTCCTACATATCAGTAGTTTCTCCAGTTCTTCTATAGTTCCTATTGGGTGGATAAGACTTTAAGGGAAAGAATTGTATTTGTGTATATTCCTGGATTTCTGGTCCCTAACTCAATGCTTAACAAGGGGTTTTGAATGCATGCTGGCCTCTTGCCTTGCATCAGGCCCAGCTCTGCTAAGGCTTCATAAATCATGAGTGTAATTTGAAACACCCTTTCTGGGCCCAGTGGCACATACCTATAATTCCAGCACTTGGGAGGCTAAGACAGGAGGATCTCTGTGATTTTGAGGCTATCCTGGGTTACACAGTGAGTTCAAAATCAGCATAAACTACATAGTAAGAGCCTATTTCAAAACACTAAACCAAAACAAAATACCCTATAATAAAAATCCTTTACAAAAAAAATACAGCTCTATGACCTTTAAAAGTGTAAAAACAATTTACTAATGTATAGCATTACTGTTATTTTAATAAATACTATATTCATCCACTTACTCATTTAGCTTATATTTATTTAGAAAAATCTATGAGGAAAGCGCAGAAGTCTTAGGGAATGTTTAGGCAACTTCCTGAGTCAAGTCTAGGTCTCTGGGCAACTCAAAGTTGAGGTCTGATCGTCTGACTGCTCTTTGGACAGGGCAGAATGGCTGACTGTGGTAGAAGCACTAGGGCTATTGGTAGGCAATCTGTCACCCCAGCTGATGCACCCAGAGTATAGTTCCATTCTGAGATTTGGGGTCCTCCTCAGGTGGTGCTATGAACATCCAGGATTGAGGATTCATCTGAGGACAGGAGCTCAGGAGGCTGTGACTGTACTGGCACAGAGCTGGCTTCCTGGGTATGTTGTGGGTGCCTCTGTCCGATGCTCTGCTCTTGGTTTAATGATCCTCAGTTGCCAACTTGAAATTCTTGACAGAACTCTCAAGAGAGCCCCACATTCTGACCTGGATATTAGAAGGAAAGCTGAGAAGCCCAGTGGGTATCAGCCTGTGATCATGTCTCTATTTTACTTTTTGTAGCATTTGAGTCATGACTGCCCCTATTACAACACCTGCTTCCTGTGGAGCATATAGATTTTCAGCTCTACCATCCAATTCTCATTTATTTAAAAGTTCTGTACCAACATCAGTCTTTTACCTTAATTACAATTTTTATTCCTCCCCCGGCCGCCTCTCCCTACCAAGATGGACACATTGGACACCAGCTATAGGTCAAATCAAAATACAGATCCCCTTTTGATTCTTCTGATGCTTAACTTGTACTCTTTAAAATGGCTATGAAATATTTACAAAACAAAGAAGTCAGAGAATTTTTTTTAATGTTTTAATCTTTATTGGTACATTACATAAACACATCATGATTGCACTCCATAATGGGGATTTGTACCAGTATAAGACACAACTTAATTCTCATTTTTTCCCATAGCCCTACCCACCCTACTGCCCCCCCATATACATAAAATTTGTTTCCTTACTTTTTTGTTACAGTCTCATCATTTTCCCCTCTTCACCCTAAAAGTCAGAGAATTTAAATTTGGCTCCTACCACATACATTTAAGATTCTAATATCTGCGTTGGTCACAAATTAACTGTGCATTTTGCTCAAATGAAAATTACTTATGCCAGAAAGCTATACAGAGTTGAAAGATTTTGCTATAGTAATCCCTAGGGATTGAGGATATGAAGCACCACTGTGAAAAATACCATGTTCTTTTAGACCCTCAAGCCAACAAAGGAGAGCAGTTGGGACTGATAGACAGAGAGCATCCGCAAAGGGCCTCGGTCACCATGACACTAGATGACTAGCCTGCCTAACCCCTTGTTGGTGGTGAGAAAGTTACAGGTTTTCCATCCATACTGTTCCATTTTTTTATCTTTCCAAATTGTTATAAAATAGCAAACTTATACATCAACAAAATAGGTGGTTGAGACCGTACTTGGCTAAAGCTAAGGGACCTTTTTATGCAGATTCCGTTTACTTCTATTTAAACTATCTGATGTGGAAAGGGCAGTGTGTGAGGCCTGCTATGTGGGGAAGATTTCAAGTGTCATTCTTTAAATGACAATTTAGAAATATTCACTTTACATTCCCCCAAATGCTCTGAGATGGAAAATTGAATGGAAAGAAAAATGGGAAAACAAAACAAATTGGAATCACGCCTGGCTTGTTTACTTTAGCAAATCTCTGAACACTCATTTTAATCAATTGAAAAGAGATGGTTCATCAGATCATAGAATTTTAGAGCTGAAAGGAGCCTCAGAGGTTATCTCCTCCAACACTCTCATTTTATGGATGAGGAAACGGGGTCCACCGAGGGAGAAAGGCCTTCCTTGCCTTCCATGGCTAATTAGCAGCGGGGCAGAGAACCCAGGTCTCCAAATGCCTAGCCTGCAGGTCTGCCTCATTTTAGTCTGATTTAAAGGCTCTGTATATTTCCAAATGAAAAAGCTTATCAAAATAACTTAGCATGGAAAGAGTACATTTTTCAGTCAAATAAGAGCTTTCAAGTATGTTTCAGAATATTGCCTGTGCTAAATAATAAACTATTTCAAGCACAGTGGACACTCAATAAATAGTTTTATATTGGTAGATCTATGTGAAAAAGTTTTTTTAAAAAAGAAGGAAGCTCTCTACACAATACAGTTCACTATCATGTAAGGAAAAAATGCTTGTGTCTAATATCCAAGAAAATCTAAAAAGAATCTAAAATTCTAAAGACCATTTCATATTTCATCTCCAAAACTAGAAAGAAACCTCAGTAGGTAGGGGAGTTTTTAGACTTTTCCTAGGTCTTATACAAATAGGGTGAACACAATGTAATTGTCCAAAGTGGAACCCTTTTGGTAGTGAAATCAGGCATTATAAACATTTTGTTGAGGCAGCAAATACATATGGAGGTTTTCAAAGGCAACTAAGATGCGTGAATCACTTTATGTTGGACAAAAATGAATGTCACATTGAGCAGCTAGTATGTGTTAGGAAGGGCCTTGGGGAATTCCATGTGGAGTATCTTGCAGCTGTTGGGCAAGGTGTCCCTGGCCTTTGGTGACACAGTATTACAAGTTCAGCTGTCCTATTAAAATGTCAAGGTATGGGATCTTATCATTTTTGTCTCCTACAATGAGAGGTCCAGTACTCTTTTTTGCTCACCTAGAAGCCACAAAAGCTTTCTGTGTGCTTTGCACTTGTGCTCCGTCTGCTGCCGAACTGCCATTTCTCACACAAGTCTCCTTTTTACATTTCTACGAGTGGCGAAATTCAGACAGGATTATTTGGTGAATATTTCTGTGAACACTGCGTCCCGGTGAGGAAGGTTCCTTTGTCCTGACAAGATAGGTTTCTGCTGAATTTGCTTTTCTCACTTTTCATTGGTTTTATAATAGGGTTATTGAAAGCAATGAACAGTTTAGAAAAATACCCTTGGTGCTGTGACATAGGGACTGTTTCCAAAGCTTGTTCAAAATCTGATTACATTAGCAATTTCTCAAATCTTTTGTATTAGCTTTGTAATTGGCTTCGATGACCCATGGAGTCTATTGACTCAGCCAGTGACTTTTTCTTCTCTTTCTTTCTTTCTTTCTTTCTTTCTTTCTTTCTTTCTTTCTTTTTTCTTTCTTTCTTTCTTTCCTTTCTTTCTTTTAGAAAGAGAAAAAAGACAGGTCTCTGCTTGGAAAATACAAACTTGAGAGGACTGGGAAACAATAGATTTCTAGATTAGCTGGAAGATAAACTTTGAATCTTCTCAGCTTGCTCGTCTTTGTTTGCAGAGCCCGAGGGACCTGTGTGCCTATGTTGATAGCTCCTTTGGACAGTACTTTAAGGAACACCTGTCCTTCTGCCATCTGTGCTACCTGTGCTGGGAGAAGCTCTTTCTTTTTTATTGGGAGGAAGAAATCTAGACATCTGGAAACAGCTGAACCTAGAACATGTGCCTAGACCGAAAGGCTCGTGTTTTACTTACATGTCTCCACTTCATCTTCAGAACAGTGCTGTGTTGATGTGACTGACGAGCAGGTGGTGAGTGGGTGTGGGTGAGCCTGGCAGGGCTCTAACCTAAGGGCAGTTTTGTCTGGCTTCAGCACCGAAGACTTGACTCTTTACCCTTCACCCTGCTGGGCTCTCTCTGAGGAGACTCTTGGATTTATCTCAGTTTTGTAGGGATTCTCTTGACCATCCAATGATCAGAACCAGAACATGTGCATCTGTGGGTGGAGTCATGACCTCTTAAAACAGATGGATGGAGGTTTTGGCTCCAGGTGCAGGGTACAAGTGTCTGTGGTGGCGCACCAGCCCCACGAACCCATCTCCGCACTTCAGGACTGAGGTGTGCCCCTTGAAGGTCTTCCTAGACAATGGGAGGGAGAGGAGATGCCTGTGTGGTGGCTCCAATCTTTCCTCTCAGGCTCAGATAGCGGTGTGCCTGTAGGCTTCCAGTACTCTCTCCAGTGACATTAACTGAAAGGGAGAAGCTCTGGTATGCTGCTGAATAATGCACATGCTGGTGATTTCTTAATAACTTAAAAGCCCTTCTTCTAATGGTGTGAGAAGGAGGAGGAGAGCCATGTGCTGCCACCTGCAGAGGGAAACAAAAGCCTCCATTCAGGCCATTGAGAGGAGGAGGAGTCTTCATCTGCAGGTGCCACCTGGTCATCTACCGGGGGAATAACTTGGTTTAACCCGGCTCACCACTACCTCTATGCACTACCAGAAAACACAGCACTACTATGAGCTAGAAATAATAAAATGCTCAATAAATCAAAAATTATGAAGACCCAGCCAGGAAACTCTCAAGCCCCGCTGTTTATAGCACACCTGGCAAGTACTTTTATAGTCAAGAACCAAAATCTACCCTTTTAACTAGCACAAAATTGGTGGTGAAGCACACTTGACTCTCTTTAAGTTGGAAGCCAGGGTGGGCAGCATTTCTATGCTCTTTATAGCCTTTGCTGTAATCAAAAGTTTGGAATAAAAATAGTTTGATGTACTGCAGAGGTCAAAACAACCCACTGCTATTTCTTGTCTGAAGAGAAAGCTGAAGGGAATCTATGTATTGTTATGGAATTGCTTTGGCCCAGAGGGGAAAGAGTCTGTAAAGACAATTTCTGTCAGATAAATGCTGTCTTCTCTTTGATTTCTCCCTTGGAGCACAAACTTCTAACGTGCGCATGCGCGTGCACGCACGCACACGCACACACACACACACACACACACACACACTCTCTCTCTCTCTCTCTCTCTCTCTCTCTCACACACACACACACACACACACACACACACGGGAAGAGACCTCCTTCTGTTATTCAAAGTGTTGGCGTAGTGGTGACTTACAGGAGGGCGATATTCATTACACTAATGCGGCCAGGCCAGATGGGGGTGACCCCGGGACCCTCGCTCTTGCCGTTGTGTTCCCTACAGACTCACCCTATCCTGTGACTCACCCTTTCCTCACTGTGGGATTGTGCCCATTCATATCACACCGCTCTGAATTCTTCCCTCTGCCATTCACCTCAGGGTCTGCTTTGATTCCTTCACACTTTCTGTTGTCATCATTTACCTTGGACATGTTTGTTGCCCGTCACTAATCCAAATTCTCTTTCTCTCCAGAGCCATGGTGCCTCTTCTTCAACAGTTGTACGGATTTTCTTCAGTGTTTCTGTTGCGCACTGGATTCTGGGAAGAGACTATGGGGTTGAGACTGGGAAGCGCTCTTGAGGTCACACCGCGGGGAGCAAAGGAAGCAGAAAGGGACGGAGGGGACTGACTGGGGCAGTCATGCCAAGAGCTCAGAGGGTCCAGAGAGAGTGGGGAGCGGCTGCTGCAGGAGACAGTGGCCCAGGTGGGGACCCTTTGCTGCTTCCCCGCTCTGCTACGGTGCAGGTCTGAATGGGAACCATTATTCACGGCTCGTTCTAGAAGTCACCTTGGAGAAACAGAAGACTCCCTAGAGAAATGAAAAGCGCAAGGACAGTCAAAAGGAACTTCTTACTAATATTTATATTTACTGGAATATCACAATGAAATACATATAACATTGATGCTGTTTACATATTATAAGTCAGTAATAACAGTTTATGATTAGCCCACTTATTATTTATACTTTCCAGGACTTACTACCCCTAAGATTTAGTAAAATGTTTTCCTTTCTTATATATAGTAATAGTTGTCATTGATTGAGTCCATGCTATATTCCAAGGCATTTGCCATATTTTTCAGTCTTCATAAGACCTTGTAAGAAAGCTATTACCACATTTTATAGATGAAAAAGTCAAGGTCAAAAGAGAGTTGTCCTATTCACACATAAATGGCAGAACTGGTGTCTGAATTTCATTGACGCTGGAAACTTGGCTCTTTGAACTCTACTTGGTTGCATTTTATCCTAACAAACATTTTGCTTTTCTTTTTGGTTCTCTTTCAAAATATCTAGTACTTCTCTGATTTCTGTTTTACTCCAAGTTAGGAAACCTCTGTCTGCCCACAGCCCAGCCCCCCTAGTTCCCGTTCCCAGCCTGAGCCTCGGGAACAATGCCTACTGTGCTAGGACATGACGTGTCCACCCTACTCTCTAGATCTCACCAACCCCATAACAGGATATTAGCTGTTACTGTGGCTACACACTCAGCTTTCTGTCTCCTCCTATCTCACACTCCCCTTCACCTCAGTAAGCCCATCCCAATCCGTGAGGCTCAGCTCAGTAAATCTGACTTGGACTGTCTTTGGAGTTACTCCAAGAGGTCTCTCCTGGAACCCCCAACTTCAGCTGTCCATGTCCTTTGCCAGGTCATCACTATTTACCTAACACCAGAAATAAAGGCGTGGGAGAGACAATTTGAACATGCTGCCCACCCATGCCCTCTGCAGGAGAGACTGTGCAGTTTTTCCTTAGGTCTCTGTAAGGCCCCAGCTTTCACTGCGTAACCCTCAGTCCATTTTCCACCATCGCCTGTGCCTTCCAAGCCCCAGGTCTAATCTTTCAATTATTAATGGGAATGATTATTGATACTCACAAATTCAGATCTAAAATTCCCTTGACAAGAGAAAGGCAATAAATATATAAATCTCCCATTCTAGAATTCCAGGCCTGGGGAAGAATGATTTGAAAGTGTCATGTGTGTCTCGGTGTATGTGCGTGTGTGTGTGTGTGTGTGTGTGTGTGCATGTGTACCTATTAAAACCATCCTGTGTATTCTTTTACCAGAACACTTTAAGATCTAAAATCCGATTTTCTCAACACTTAAAGTCCCTAGATTTCTATACTTTGACTAAAACATTTCCTATTTGATCAGCTCTGAAATTAAAATGGAAATAGCTTTTCTTGCTTTATACATCAAGTATATATGTGTTATATTTGTTACATTTATATTACATGTAAATCTATAACTATAATGTGTAGAATTATAACAAAAGGACTTTTTCTTACCCAGTTTGCTCCATCCGACTTAATATATACCATGTGGGCTTTAGGGAAGCGAGGATGAATTGCTGAGGCCTTTTTAATATTAGAATGGTAGAGTTAAAATCTCATTTTTTGAAATAAAAAAAGAATAGATTTTCATCTGTCTGAGATAATTTAATATAATCTACCTGGAGGCAGAGGAGAATGGAGAAAATGATTCTTCCAGTCATTTCTAGCTCTATAATTATATTTTCAGAGGGAGAGAATAAAGATTCCTGCTGTTCTACACATTATTATACATTTTGAAGAGGATTCAGAGTTTAATATTTGTCATTCAGCCACTTTCCTAATTTTATGTCTAATTAGCCAAGAAATTGAAGTTTCAAAAACACTCTTGATTTGCTAAATTCCCACGTGTATTACAGCTCAACAAACATTTATTATATTTCTTCTAGGTGCGAGGGGCCTGGGGAAGGAGCTGGACGGGGAGGTGCAGGCTGGGCCTCTCTGTGGGGCTGGGAACCTAGGGAGGCGCGTTCATAGTCATCCAGGTGGCTCAGCCGGCTGTGTGCAGGGCGTCTGAGGGAAACGGGCAGGCTCATGCGTGAAGGGAAGGAGAGGTCAGGGGGATCGTCACAGGCAGGTGGCCAGGAACTTCGGAAGGAAGAAAGGGGAATAAACTTTTTGAGTGATGTCTCCATGGCCTAAACAATTTGCTTTCATTCAGGAGTTTCTTTTGGGAACTGGAAGGACGAGCGTGGAAGGGCTGGGAGGTGCCAGGAGGTCTGTGCTTCTATCCAGCCAGGCCTCATGCTTGTGGGCACATGTGCATATGACTCCTCACCCACTCTACAGTCGGAATGCTGCTCCCTAGGACCCCAAGTTGGGGTGAATTCTTTTTTTTTTTTTTGAGACAGGGTCTTGCTTTGTAGTTCAGGATGGCCCTGAGCTCACTATGTAGCCCAGGTGAGTCCCTTACTCACAGCAATCCTCCGGCCTCTGCTTCCCATATGCTGAGATTACAAGTGTGAGTAGCTACCCCAGCACTGTGGTATGTAGTACTGATGCTGGTGGGCATGAGTCACCATGCCCGGCATTGTTGTATGTGGTTACCAGGGATTGAACTTGGGACCTTGTGCTTGAGAGGCAGGCACTGGAACCACTGAGCTAAATCCCCGGCCCTGGGGTGGCTTCTTTTTTTTTTTATTTTTATCTTTATTGGTACATTAAATATACACATCATGATTGCACTCCATAATGGGGATTTGTACCAGTATAAGACACAACTTAATCCTCATTTTTTCCCATAGCCCTACCCACCCTACCACCCCCCCCATATACATAAAATTTGTTTCCTTACTTTTTTGTTACAATCTCAACATTTTCCTGGGTGGATTTTTTTTTTTAAGGTTTTTTTGAGACAGGGTCTCGCTTTTGTGGTTCAGGCTGGCCCTGAGCTCAGCCTCAAACTCACTTCACAGCAATCCTCCTGCCTCTGCCTCCCAAGTGCTGGGATTACAGCTGTGAGCCACCACGCCCAGCACTGTGGTATGTGGTACTGGTTGCTGCTGGGGTGAGTCTCCAGGCCCAATATTGTTATGTGGTTACCGGGGATCGAACCCGGGTCCTTGCGCTTGCAAGACAAGCGCCAGAACCACTGAGCTATATCCCCGGCCCTGGGGTGGATTCTTAATGAGAATCTTTTCTACCAAAACTGCCTTGGCTTCCTCATCTACATGCATAGTAGCACTGGTTCTTTCAACACTGCCATGCCAGTGAAGATAAAACTCCTCCTGCTCCCACTTTGGTTTTCTTTTGCAAGATAGCATTTAAAAAATCTTCATAAATAACAAACAGTTAAACCCAGGCATATTTATTTTCCCCATTCACAGCCATTACGTGGCCGTAGGGGAGGAATGCTTGGTGAGATGTGTCACAGTCACAAGACCACCAGGGTCGTACAAATCTCCAAGTGGAAGGAAGTGAATGTGGATGTGAGTACAGTTGCTTTCTTTTGACTTTCTAACCATCCAGGACCTCACCTCATGTTTCGATTACCTGCCTTGCATTCAACAACCCCGAATTCCTCTATCAGTCTTCAGTCAGGAAATGGTGCTGCTTGACGGAAACAATTCCGGGGAGGATGCTCAGGTGTGGTAACTGGCTTGCACAGAAACATCGGACCTGTGGATCATGGACCTGCTGGCCATGCATCAAAGACTGCGGTGGATCTTGGGACTATGGTAGAAGGAGGGACTGGACTTTTAGACAGGCCCTACGTAGAAGCTGCCTTTTCCACAAGTCCTTGTCAAATGTATTGTTTGGACTCTGTAAGTCTAAGGTACTTTGGTGGGGGGGGTGAATTTAGCCTGCCCATTGCCTGTCTTGGAGATCAGGATGGAGAGGCATCTAAAACATCGCTTCTTTTTCACAGAGGTGGGAGGCTGTTCCGCTCAGCCCTTCCTCATCACTCTGCTTTCTGCTCCAGAGGACCTACATCCTTGACTGTCTGAGCCTTCCTCCTGCTCTTCTGCTGCTTCCACCTCACGGAGAGCCCATTTCCACGGGTTCTGGACTCCACCCCCTCACGCCTCTCAGGCTTCTCCTTCCGTTGTTCACAGGAAGTTCCCCCGTGTCTTTTAGCCATCTTGCTGTATTCTCTGTGCGATTCGTCACATAAAAGTGCAAAATCTTTTCGCACAAGTTCCTGACCATTCCTTTTTTAATATTTAAAGAGATATTGACTCATCTCTTTTTTACTGCCTCCTATGTTCTCTTCCTTTTTTGGCAATTGAGATTCTTCTCCGATGTCATATAACTCTCCTTTCTGATGTGACCAGTGACTCTCTAAAAGGTCAGCTCCTGTGGCTTCTCCTCAGAATCTGATTAGATCCCCTGCAGTTTTTAACACTGCTGATCTCTCTGTGCTTCTTGTTTTCTTTCCTTATCCAGTTTCTTCCTTGAGCTCTTTGTGCCTCTTTATAGTCTTGTTTCCAGGTATCTCTTCTCCCATTGATGGCTGTAACCATTAATGTTTATCTAAATACTGCTCTAATATCATGACTTTCTCCTCAGTCTGTTTCTCTTCTTTAGCTCTCTTGGGTTGTTTCATTTATTGCAACAGCCTAAGACTTGCCTTTTCTGACTGACACAGCACATGTTATCCACTTACACTTCTCTTCTACATCCTGCCTAGAATGTCCAAGGGATACCGGCGCAATCCATTTCAGACCTACTCCACTGCCAATATGCCCTCCCCTGCCCTCCCCCACCTTATTGTCTCTCCTGTATGCCCCATGATTGCAGTGTCTATCTTCCTGCATATATCTGTCTTTATCCTGCACAATCAGTGGAACGACTAACTCATTAATCATGCCAGCCCATGGCCTCTCTTGACCACACTCCTTTCTCCTGACCCCCATTGCCTCTATTCAAACACCATTATTTATCGTATGAACTCTTTTTGCTGTTTCCTGTTTTTAATCCTGTCCCAGATGCCTATATTTACCACAAACATCAAGTCTACACCTCAGATTCACAGTAGGGAGAACTATGATCATTTGTGCAAATCTGACCCACTAGCCTGTTTTATAAATGGAATAGAGTTGCTGTCAGGTATTTATGATTGTGTACTCTTAGCAGTGGTAGAGTATTTATTACCTGGCCCTTTCCCCCCCCCCAAAGTAAATAAAGGTTATTTACTTGGCTATATGGACACAATTAGAATAGCACAAAAGATTCTCTAAAATGTGTTCTCTGTGGCCTGCTCAGATTCATGTTCTTAAACTCCTCTTTTATAGAAAACAACATTGGAATTTTTTTACATTAAGGTATGTACCAGAGATTAAAAGTGGGATTTATGTCCAGGGTACCTGGTTGAATCTATCTTTTATTAGTTAGTTCTGTGACTCTTTACTTCACCTTTATGTTTGTCTTCTCCATGTATAAAATGGAAAAGAGTAATACACTATTTAATGGCAGCTGTGAGAGAAGAAGAGATGCTGAGTGAGATTTCAGAAACTTTTAGTTTGTTTTTCATTATTTGGAATTTTGAAAATATATTTTTATCTTAGTCATACTTTATTTGTAATATAGATCTCATATAATATAGCACTCATAAAATTGTATTTTTGGCAATAGTTCATGGTAATAGAGAGTATCAAAATGTATTTTGAGATAATATTAAACTGTTCTCCCTGGAATAAATCAATTTTCTTATCCTAAATGACTTACTAATATTTTGTAGTAACAAAAATTTATGTGACAATGTAAATAGCAAAAAGATGAGAATTTTTAAATGTATTTAAAAGAGAAAGGGCACTTCCAAAGAGAACTTCAGATATCATATATATATATATATATATATTATATATATATATATATATATATGATACATATATATGTTATATCAGATTAAAAACATCAGGTATACTCAGGGTACTATGCATAGACTGTTAGTATGTATTCTACATTTGATTTTCTTCATATAAATTCACTACATTTGATTCTCTTCATATAAATTCACGGGAAGGGGCTGCTGGTTTTTGTTTGTCTGTTTTTGTCCTCTCACATTTAGGTAGGGTCTTGTGACTCTTAGCACACGAGCCACACCCTTCTTTACCTCCTGAAGGAAGCACTGAATCACCCACAGAAGACTAGTGTTATTTCCTCCTGCTAGACAGGTTGAGGAAGGCAGTCCTCTAGGTGGCGTTGCTGTGTGGTGGGGGGAGCTCTGGTGGCCTGGACCGCTGAGGCACTCTACAAGGATGAGCTGCTCTGGAGTGCTGCCTGGGCCACCTTAGATTTTGTGATGGCACAAAAGGAGTGCTGCTGGATTAAATCACATTGATGGATTTGTTGTCACTGAGAACCACCTAGTCTGCTCTGGAATGTTATCATGGAAGAGAACAGTGCCTTCCTGTCCTCTCCTGTTATTCAGGTAGGAAGTCTGATCCACCTCACCTGATGGGTGGGGCAGCCTTCCCAGGCCCAAGCCATTTGTGAGCTGCTTAGAACTTGCGGCATTGCTCCTGCTGATGAGGAAGGGAAGCCCCTTGTGTTCTGTTCTTTGGTTGTTTTCCCTCTTTTAATTAGCAGTTTTTGTTATTGTACTTGCCAGTTGAAGGTTTAGGAGCAAAGGCCAAGGCTTTAATGATAAATGCTTCCTCAAACATTTCCAACCTGAAAATGAAATAACATAAAACCTTGCAAATGAATGTGGTAGCAAGCTGCAAATGTCAATTCTGCCATTGTATGGATTTAAAATCAAATGTAAACAATGCTTGAGAAAACATTGACCTGAATCAGTCTTTTTTTCACACTGGTAATTAGTTCTCCAGCAGCAGGCGCTGGGTCACTGCCCTTTTCCCCCAGGAAGCCAAGAAAATTCTCACTGTGACCAAACCATGACACTGGGCCCCTGGGAACATTATCTGCAGTGGTTGTCACTTTGCCTGCTGCTGGTAGAGGGCAGGTTTCTTGGCATATTCTCCCCTATCTTGACTTGCAAGGAGCGGAAAGTGGGGACAGTAATTATAGAGATGGAGGAGGCACGACCTCAGAGGTGAGCTAAATTCTGAGCATTAGGTGCAGTCTTAGGTGTAGGGAAATAAGAACTAAAAAGATATTTTAATTTAAAAAGATGTTTAATGGTCATTTTGTTATAAATCCTTTTTCCTATTGTGGGGCACAGTGGCATGAGTCAAACCACCCACGGGTTTCTTATTTTGATTTTCATACTACAGATTCTTCTTCAGTCACCAGGGCTCTGGATAGCACATTTCCCTGATCCACAAATGATGGGTAAGGATGGATGTCTTTAAACATTTAAGGCCAAATTTCTGGTTTGAATTTCCCACAGAGAGCACTGTCACTTGAGGTCTGAGACACAGATGTCAAATTGTATTAAAATAACAAAACAGAACAAAAAGCCAAAACACCAGTTACTAAATGAAGACTTGACTTCCCGGAACTATAACTCAGAACTGTTTATAGATTCTGAACTGTCCCGGAGAGAGTCCATGCCGCTTCAGAGCTTGAGAGCTTTTAGTTAGGAGAAGTATTCCCAGAATATCAAAATTTTCTTTTCTGTTTTGAACTCAGAAAACAGGAGAAAATAAAACTCTAATGAGGTGGAAAAACCACTTTAAAAATCAGATAAATACCAAAGACTTCAGTATTAACAATTTATTATTATAGTGTTCACTAACTTTAAGCAGGCTGGCTAGAAATGTTCTCTAAAGTGAGAAGCAGGAGGAATTTAAAGATTTCAGTTTAATTCCCTATTGCCCTGGAGTCCATTCTGGAAAGAAAAAAATTTAAAAACCATCACTGTACATTACATGAAAGAGGTCTGTGTTTCAAAAACAAATCTGATCTTTAGCTGGAAGAGCAAACTGTCTGAAAATGAGGCTGCATTTAAGTGAAATTTCATTGTGATTGAAGAAGATTAATATTATCAATGGCCAGTTCCTCTGTTAGGACAGCAAATTAAAATTTCACCATTTAGCTTAAAGAGAAAAAGTGAGTAAGAAGAATAAGAAATTTAGATGACCAATTAGTTCTCTGATTTGCTTTTTAATATTCCCTTCCTTTTCTGACGTCTTAAGTCTGATACACTTCAGGTAGACAAGACAGAAAAAAAATGACTTATACCTGTCTGTTGTTTTTGTCTCTCTTTTAATCCTCCTGGATTTGCACATTACCTTTTTCAGGTAATTACATCCTTTCTCAATTGATTTCTCTCGTATCCCATTGGCGGGGGTTCCCAAAACTCATTTCTTCATTTCTGTGCTTTGCTTAAGGGTGGCAGTTGGCTCTGCCACATCCCCTTTGATCTGCCTTGGATTTTATTTTTTTATAACATCTATTTCTTCTTTCCTTCTTTGTTTATCCCAGTGGCAGAAAAAAGAGGATTAATTATTTCTATGAAGCTAGTACTTCTCTTTGTGTCAAAGTGCTGGGAATGAGCACGTTTACCTTATGAAGTGCGTGTCTCTGGAATTTGTGCTCTCCAGTTCTGCCTTAGACAATGGATTCACTGAGGGCAGGATTTGTTTGCAGATTCTTTTGGAAAAACCAGTCCAACAGTGACAAGCATTTGGAGGCTTAAGTTCTACTACTAAATAAACCTCTTTATCCCTTCTGCATGTTTCCAAATTCACCTCGAAGAATCTTCCAGAGTCACAAATCATGTTACGTTGCTCCATGGTTCCAAGTATTTCATGGACTCTTTGCTTCCTTAGAAGATACCTACACTCTGTAGAATAGTGTAAGTGTGCTTTGTATTTTTTCCTGCACACTGTGTCTTTTCATTTTTCCCAATGCAGTATCCCACAATTTAGTTCTGCTACGATACTGTATATGGGGCTCTCATTCTGGGTGTAATCTCTTTCTTCTCTGAGCTTTTGTATCTGCTACTGTCTCTTAAGAATATCCTTCTTTCTTTTGTCTACTTGATAAATTGCTCATATACTTTTAATTCTCAAAGTGTCCTGCTGTGAACTATTTTCCATTTGCCCAAGACCTACAGTTTCATTGTCTCTCGGCCCTTTGCACAGATCCGTATGTATTCATCACATCAAAGTGAGTGTGTACTTGCTGGTTGATCTGCTAGGCTTTGGACAACATAAGGAAAGACCTTCATCTTCATCTTTGGTACCTCAATCCCCTATTAAAGAGCTTGGCCTGTTATTGTATCCAAAAAGAGTGTATGCTGGGCTGGGAATTTAGCTCAGTGGTTCTGGCCCCTGCCTTATAATCACAAGATCCAGGGTTTGATCCCAAGTAACTACATACAACAATGGTGGGCGTGGTGCCTCATGTCCACCAACAATCAGTACCACATACTACACTGGCAGGCATGCTGGCTCACATCTATAATCCCAGCACTCACACTTGGGAGGCAGAGGCTGGAGGATTACTGTGAGTTCGAGGCTCACCTGGACCACATAGTGAGTTCAGGGACAGCCTGTAGTACAAAGCAAGACCCTGTCTCAAAAAAAAAAAAAAAAAAAAAGTGTGCACTTAGCTAAATGAATGAATAAGTGAATGGATTATGAAGTAACTCAGGACTTCTCAGTTACAATCCATAAATTATGAATCACTTCAGTTTTATTATTTATTTTTTGGTAGGGAGTAAGAGTATTCTTGAATCTTATTAGCTGTCACTGCTATAATCCTAATTAATTAAGACTCATGACTTGAGCAGTATGAATTGATTATTTACAAAGTTTGAAGTTTTCAGAAACTTGTGACTTCTTTTTATAATTTTATAGAAATTGTCATATTTTTTCTTGGTAAGCTTCGCTTCTTTTGGTTTTCTGGAGAGTAAGATTTGGATTCTGTTCACTGTAGGACTCTGTTTAGTCAAGAAGAAAAGTTATTAATAATCTTAATTTATAAAGGTAGTTTTGGATTAAAAATAGAATATATTACATAAATACGTACATATCTGAATGACATAGTTTTTCCTTACATCTCTCCATATTTTAACATATTTTATTGTAAATATTGGACCATATTATTCAGGCCTGTGTCAGGGAAATAGAGATATTGACTATAACATGCATTCTTGAGTGGTTATGCTCTTCCTTCATTTGAGTATAATTTAATTAAACTTGCGCGAGAGCATGTGTGCATTTTTATTTATATATTGAAATGTTTCTGCTGTGTCATGTATGAAATGCATTTCTTAATATATATCAGGGTCAAAACAGGCTAAGTGCTACTGATTTATAGGGCAGTCTGAAGCTACTTACTCTATATTATTTTCCTTACAAAGGCAAACTAAGAATTTGAAAGACTGAACAAGTTTGCTGCACGTATGCAGATGTTAGGATAGTCCTACCTCAGGATAATAAGATATATGGTGGAGAAACATAATATTCTTGATTGTTTCCTGTGATTTGTGAACATTATATTTCTTATTTCTGTAACCAGTGTCCTGACCTAAATTATCTTCTCGATACGACATTTTGCTACTGCAGATTGAGTATCCGCCAAACAGGATTCCAGGACGATGGACTTAGTTCAACACTATTAAGTGGTGTTTCTGTCTCTGGCACCCCACCCACACCCTCTGCTGTAATTCCTACTCTGTTCTCCAGTCAGAACTGAGCCAGGGCTGAGAGGCAGGAGGCATCGGTTAAATAAACCAAAATGGTGATATCCTTGCTTTAAACATTCTATCCTGCATTTCTGTGTAGGGATATGATTATTGCAGAAAGTGAATGTCTTCCGCACTCTTCCATTTTCTTTTTCTATAACAACACCTAGCACACCTCACCAACACGTGACTGGTAACTCCTCTTGTGTTTCCCACTGTTCGTCTTGGTAATTCACCATCTCCACTGTTAGTAATTTACAGTAAAGAGATGAGAGACGAGGCTGGAAAGACAGAAGCAGTGAGTGGCAGAGAGCACGAGAGCGATACATCTCTGCATTCTGAAAGCATCTTAATGATCCTAAGTGGTTGGACATTTAGAGGAAGTTCAAAGGCACTGAATCAATTGTGAATTATTTAAAAAATGTAACACTGAAGATTGGGAGCTGAAGGAATGGTATTCGTTTTCCTGTCTCATGGACTGAAAGAAGGAAAGTACAAAAGTTTTGAAGTATTGCTTTGCTCCCTGGAAGCACCAAATAAATGTACATTTCATTATGTGTTAGTAGCTGGACAAGGATGAGGACATTCAGGCATGTTCAGTAGTGATGGGATGTCCTAATCTATTATTTTTTCCATATGTCTCATATAGAACAAAGCACTGAGCATGTTTACCTGAGTACTCCTTTATATTTTTAAATTTTAAAAACTGTGGTATGTGTATCAGAAGATGAAAAAAAGCTTCATGTTTCCAAGGTCTCTTACTCTTTTTTACAATGAGTAGTTGAACTATCTTTTATAAAAAGTCATATCTTTTATAATAATGAGAATGATATTCTATAGTTATTAAAACACATATTTGTACTATATAGACTGAAACACTCAGTTTAGAGCATCACTTTCTTAAAATTAGAACACAAGCCAGCAATTTAATTGGCTGCATTTTCCTTCCCCTCAGAGTGGGTCTTAGAAAGTGACTTTGTTATTAAATGGTGTAGGGGAATCCAGTGCCGGGGAACTCCTGGCAGCTATTTTTAGATCTATATCTATGTTTTCCTCTAGTGCTGACAGAAGACATCTGAATTTCTATTCAGTGGCAGAAACGTGACCGTTGGCTTTAGACAGAATGAGCTTGAATCCTCACTTTCCCTCTGAGTGGCTCTAGGCAAGTCACTTTAGCTCTTTAAAGTTTACTTTCTTCACTTGTGGAAACAGCCTACTTCTGTTGCTAGTTGTGATGTTGTGGGAGTTCAAGGCCTACCACAGGCCTGACTGGGAGGGGAAACTCAGGGAAGCATGGCAGTGAGCTCAGAGCCTGGCGCTGCCACTCCTCTGCTGGGAAGCCTGTGGGATTGGTCTCTACTTAGTTCAGAGCCTAGTATAGAAGGTGCTTGGCATTCTTCACAGTAGGCATTGATGCCTGTTTTCACTCTTGCTTTGTTTGCTAGCTCAAGATCTTACACAGACCTAACGCCAGCTCAGATTTGACTGTGTCACCCTTGACAGCCCCAGGACAAGGCTGTCTTCTCTACAGCTCTTACCAGGATCTTTTAATTATGCGTACTGTGTCTTGTCCTAGTTTGCTGTATGGAAGACAGTATCATCACTACTATGGTTTCCTCACTGCGCCACATACTCCTGATGACAGTGCACTTTCCCCGAATCCACATTATGGGCTGTGCGTATGACAAGGACTAACTAATGTAGTATGTGTGTACACATACAGCCAGTGGAAAGGAAAAGTAGACAGGGAGTAATGTAACTAGATAGATAATGGCTTAGTTCCTTTTCTCTCAGTAGCATCTGTTGATGGGTGAACTGAGACAAGTTTCCTTATCTCTCTGCTGCATGATTCCCTAATATATAAAGTTGGAGTCAAATTGTCTGTCTCCTCCACAGCAGCCTCTTGTTTTGGAGGTAAAATAAATTCTACAGACATGAACATTTTGGGGAACTTTTAAAGTGCTGTAGTAAAGGAAGATACTATTATCTGGCTCACACCCAGGCTGCAGGAGTAAACAGGAAGCTAGATTTCTCATCATATGCATGCTTTAGTATGTAGTGGACTCATTCAGTATAGTGCTCATTCATCCACTCACTCATTGTTTCAATATTTCAACAAACTTGTGTTGAAATTGACTGCCTTGCCTTATGCAAGATGTCTAGGATACAAAGGAAGAAGCAAGGCTTATCTCTCAAGAAGCTGGTCATGGAAGAATACAAATATTCTACTCTCAGTTCTAGGACAGGAGTACTCCAGGCTCCGATCTTGCACCAGGTCTAAGTGCTTCACCTGGCCCCACATCTCAAATTGACTGTGGGAAACTTCTTTACACGTGTTGGCTGGATATGTGTGGTTGTTTAGGTTTATGTGCAAGTGGAGATGAGTGTAAGCAGAGTGTGACCAGAGATGAAGGGGGTACAGCCTTTCTACTATATTGAACCTTTTATCCGTATTCTTCCCTGCATTTATATGCATTTCCTTAGGGTCTTGTGGATGTTGTGGCCCTTTCCTAGGATCTAGGTCATATTGCTTCATGTAGTAAACTACCAGTACATGAAAATCAGTGGACATCCAGATTGCAGTTTCTAGGAGTTAAGTATCAGCTGAACAAAAGCACATACTTTAGATGAGTCCAGTGGTCCCATCATTAATAAGCTCACTAACATGATTTCTTCAAATCATTATTTATCTAGAAATTTCAATTCTGGGATTTCACATGAAAACAATTCTTAGGTGTGCAAAGAATATTGTTTTTAAAGTATTATTACACTTTACTTGGCTTTTCAACTGACTTCATGGCTTATGTAAAGAAAGGAAAAAAACCTGAAATTTAAGTAGTCATCAAGTCTGTCTTCAAAATAGCACTAGAAAACTTAGTAATCATATGGGCCAAATCTTTCCCTTCACAGATGAGTTCTAGAGGACAGAAACGATTCATAACTTTTGATTATGTGCATAATAGAACAATGTGATTGATCCAAATACATCTTGAATCTCTTTTTCCCATCTTCTTTTCCTTTGATTTCCCCCTTATAAATCTGGGGCTGTTTTTACTCATATTCATTCTTTCATGCTTTTGTTTATTACTCAGATCAAATTGGAAGCTTACTCCATGCAAGGTAGCATCATCACTAAAGTTACTTTCCTAGAACATGTCCAGAAAGATAAATGAAGTAGATATTCTGATGTGTAGAATTTTCTGGTGGTATTATATGTCTGCTAAATTTTAGAAAACTCAGTCTTATTAAAGGCATCAGGGATTTCTCTCGTAGTCTATAAAAAGAAAAGCCTTTGAGCCAACGTCAGTCAAGCTTTCTGTTCTGACACATGTTAAGTTTAAGATGTCACCTATCCCTAACTTCTGACAGGATAGCCAGTGGCTGGCTTTTCCAGTTTCTATTGGTGTAACTTCAGACAAATCTCCTAACTCCTGTATACCTCAGTTTTTATGATCTACAGAGTGGGAATTATGATATCTATTTCACAGGGGTCGTCGGGTATGAAGAGAAAAATCCTGTAAAGTAGGAGACAGGAATAGCATCTGGACTACTAGATGCCAATTGTTATTACTGTGTAATGGAAGCAATTTTGTTGATACTTGAATTGATCTGTTAATATGTTGGATACTGACAGAAAGTTAAGATTTATATTAATATATTAGTATTTATTTGATTGTATAAAGCCCAGGGAGTTACTTATTCTTAGACCTTAAGAACCAGGACCGGGCCATGGAACTGAGGGAGTCTACCTCCACCACAGAGAGCCAGGCAGGATTACCTCTCACAGCTGTATTTGCACGGGCCGATGTATTAGGCTATAGAAATTAGAAGTGATGAGATAGAAACAAAAATAAATTTGTGGAAATTTTACACATTTGACTTTCTGTGGA
>PVIR01014040.1:26022-41392 GCA_004026965.1 Petromus typicus | reverse complement strand
TGGCTTGTCCACTGCGCTGAGCGCGGAGATAAACAGGGAGGAAGGTCGCGAAGAAAGGGGAACCCACGGCGGGGCGGGCGGGGAGGTCGTGTGTGAGACGGCGACAACCCTCGGCACGGGGTAAAAAGCTCAGAAGTAGAGATTCCACTGGAGGAAGCAGTGAGGAGAGCAGAGTCGTGGGCGACAACTACCTTCCATGCTCATTTCCTAAAGGCAGTTCTAGGTTTTGTATCGACGGCTTTGTGCACATCGCGTGTGTGCACTTGTGCCTTCCACGTGCACACGGGTCTTCTGGAAGCTCGGGAAGAGTAGGGTGCCTGGGTCCCACTGCGGGGTTCCTGCAACAAGGAAGTGAACACATAAAGCAGACGCACTGCAGTGCGAAGTCCTTCTTCCCCAACCTGGCCGAGCTCTCCGGGGCTGTGTCCACCGCACTGTCCCCACAGCCTCCTCCTCATGTTGCCCACCAGGTTTACTCCCAGAGAAGGTTCTACTTCCGACATCCGTTTCCGGGAAACATGTCGTCATCACGTGTTATTTCCTTGCAAAGGTCTTCCAACTGCATTTTTCCCTTTGGATGCGATTTTAATTCCCCAACGACAAAGCCAGCGCCTGCCGAGTTCCCACCCGTTCCTCTGCTCGTCTCATAGATTTAAACTCTTCCACTCTCCCGGCAGCAAGGAAATGTCTACACGTGAACACGCACACATACTACTATTATGTAAATTCAGTTAATTCAGTAAAAATAAAAAACCTAAAGTTAATCAGATTTGTGGTTGATTGAATGAACCACTTGGGAGGAATTTTAAAAACGCTTTTCCTCAGCGCACATCAGTGTTAGTCAGTCAGTTCGTGCGGAGGTTTAGCATGCAGCTGGAAGAGGCATCGCTCTCATTTTAACTCTGGTGACACCACTGCCATCTGAAATGATTTTCTCTTAATTTCTGTAAATCAAGTTAATAATGATAATTGTACCAAGTGGAAAAGAAACCTCCCTTGGGTACAGTGCAACCCTGGGCGCGGGTGACTGTACACACGCTCATGCACACGCCTGCACACTGACACACACGGAATGCACAGCAGTTCGGCTCTGCACACTGCAGCCACATTTGCATAACTACATGTGTCCCTGTAGTGTGCTTTGCAGAGACACTGTCAGTGGGACTGAACGTGCTCCCTCCTGCCCGCCCAGCTCACTGCGGCACACTATGAGAACAAGCAACCGACTCATCCTGCTTCTGTCTGAGCAAGAGCTGTGGATAGCAGAGCCTGTCGTGTTCTCCACCTCTATCTTTGCCACAAATGACCAATGGTCACTGAGTCAGCGGCTCTTCCGCTAGCACTGGCAGCTGCCATTCTGGCCCAAGATTGGCTCCCAGGGCCAGGCCACGGAATCCATAATCAATCGGATGTCAGCTTCTTCGGGAAAGGCCTGCTCGTCTGTCTATCGTGCACAGAATGAGCTCTCAGAACATACACACAGCCCCAGATTCTCCAGGTGGACGTGGCTTGCGTGGGACCACGCTTGCATTACCTGGCTGAGCCCTCCTGGGGCCTCCACACTCACAGGCTGCTCTCACCTGTCATCGTGGTTACAATGCACAAAGTTTTTGCAACTCATATGTGATTCTGTGACATGCTAGGGACCCTGACTGGGGACAACTTCCCATAGACTGCTCATGGCTGGAAAAAATTTTCCTCAATCCTCAGCAGATTCCAGGCTGGATCTGTAAAGAAAGCTGACAAAGGCAAAGTAACAGGAGATAAACCTGTCCGTTTGCTCACTGAACATTGGGCATAACAGAAGCCCATGCTTAGGCTGATGTCGCCACCTTCACCACCCACCGCCCTCCCAACCTCTGCATCCCAGCGCCCCCTGAGCACTGCCTCCACACAGCGCCCCCTGAGCACTACCTCCACACAGCGCCCCCTGAGCACTACCTCCACACAGCGCCCCCTGAGCACTACCTCCACACAGCGCCCCCTGAGCACTGCCTCCACACAGCGCCCCCTGAGCACTACCTCCACACACAGCCCGGTGACCAGAGATTCCTGACAGTGCCAGCAAAGCATTCCCTCCACTCCATGGTGAACTTAGCAAGCTATGACTGCTCCCTCCAAGCGCCTAAATTTCCAAAGCAGCGACAGCTTCTTCTGACTACCAAAGCCCAATCAAGTGATAAATACCAATGTTTTCAAAATATCCATGAGAGAAGAAAAAATATTTTTCTCTTAATTTGTCATAACTTGATACTTAAGGAAGATAAAAGCTTTGGATGTCGGGCAGTGTTTCTAGATCTCTACTTTCAGTCTATTTACCTCTTCTGAGGAGCAGGGGTGTGCAGACTGATGTCAGTTTTTGTGCACACCTGGATGAGAGTAGCAGGTTCAGATTTTCCTCTGGAAAGCAGCAGTGTTCAATAGGAATGGACACGGCACGTACATAATTCTAAATTTTCTGGCAGCTGTACTAATAACAATAAAAAGAAATAGGTGCTATTAAACTGACTTTCTATATTTTATTTAATTCAGTAGGTCCCAAGTACTGTCATTTCAATAGGGAATCAATATAAATGTCGTTAATAAGATAGTCTATACTTTGTGTTTTGGTACCAAGACTTTGAAATCCAGTGAGCTTTCTGTTCGTACACCCCACCCCTTTCTGGAGTGGCTGTGTTGTAAGGGCCTGCAGCTACCTGTGCTAGTGCGTAGGGGTAGCTCTGACCTCCAGTACCATCGCTAACTGTTTTGGATTCCTTGAAGTACTGTACAGCCACTTAGTTACCCGTAAGCTTCAGAATGTTCTAAACTCACCGTGACCCCTACATTCAGTTTCAGGAGTCTAGAATTAAACACAAGTCCAGTAAAGAAGAGACAAAAACGATGAGACAGAGATGGCCAAGGTGAGACACTGTCATTCACAGGACCCCATGCGGAGGTCAGCAACCCATTCTGCAAGGTCCCGGGAACAGAGCCAGGGACAGAATCTGCTGACTGCTTGTTGGTCTCTTTATTTTTGTAGTTGCCCCCCAACCCCACTCGTAGATTCTAAAGATCTCAGGACCCCTTGTAGCAGAGAAAAGGAAAAGATCTACAGTCTGCCCCCAGTTCAGCTGTGGCCAGCCCTGCATCTAGTCAGCAGCGCTGAATGCCCGGGTCAGCAGTGAGAGCTTCCACCCTCCTTCCGCAGAGGCCTGGTTTCTGTGCAGAGAACAGCTGATTGCTGTGGCTTTGTCTTCCTTCAGTACTCACTACTGACCCCTCTGGATGCTGAGCCTTTTCTTTATGGGGCCTCTGTGACTCTCCTGAACAACTTTCCTGAGTATCGCACTAAATCTGGCTGAGGACATGTGACCCACCCGTTCTCCATGTTGTCCACCTCTGCGAACACGGCTAGGCCTGCACTTCCGCTGCTTAGCCCAGCTCTGGCAGTTGGTGTCGTTACGAGTATCCTGAGTTGCACAAATCTCGCCTGAATAGAACGACTTATGATTTTGTGACTGATGTTTGGACTACAAAACCATGTTTTTAAAAAATCAGTTAGCAATAAAAAAAATCTTTGCTCCAAGTTCCTTTTTCATTTGCAGCATGGAAGTAGTGGCTGGTTAGCATCTGGGTGTCCTCGAGACATACTGAGCATTTCATTCATCATACATGACATTTGCATATTGCAAATATCATACTTTATGCTCCTGCCTTCCAGGATCGTCTGGAGACTATGACTGCTGCCTAATCCTCACATAAATCAATGCACCAGGGAGCGCACTTCTGAGCAGGGAGAAAAATCAAGGATTCCTCCGCCTTCAGACTTCCTGGGACGGACCATCTCATTCTCTTCACATCTGAAGTAGATTCAATGCCTTCATTTTCTCTTCTTTCTTGTAGCTATTAAAATTCTATTAGCCATTTGTGAATATTATTTTATACCATCTGCATTTTCTCTAAGTTGTGAAAGTGACAGCTGCAATCATTTGTATGCCTTTCGGGTGCAAGGATTATTTTTGTGGAAGAACAAAACCTTTCCTCTGTGTGACCGTGTATCCAAATGGAAAGATGGATTGTTTATCAATCTATTTCTCTGCCCTGCATTAGCTCATTTGCTGAGGAGACAGAAACAGAGGGAATGCAAAACATTTTATCTCAAATAACAGAGTTTGCTTTGCCTGTTTCTCACTTCTGGTTGCTGCCTCTCACTCAAAGTCGCCCTCACACCTGCTCTGGGGCTGTGCTCCCCGTCTGCGGGCCTCGGGGATGTTCCTTGTCCTCCCACCATTCAATTTATTTCCTTCCTCCAGGTCTCATTCAGCTGAAAAGTGCGCACAGCCGGGCTGCTCCTTCTTCCCCGTGATGGTCCTCTTTCTTCTTTAGGGAGTGTGTACAGTGCGGTGAGCGGACAAGGAAACCATCCCGTCGCTCATCATGTGGGAAGCAATGGCGTCAGAAGGCGGGGCGGTGTGATCCGGAAGCAGACCCTGCCTTATCTTGAACATCACTTCGCACTGACGCAGAACTCACCCTGGAGGGCTCTAATTAGAGTTGAAGCTGACTTGTGCGTGAAAGGTTCAAATAAGTTTCCAAGGAGGTTAAGTCTGGGGTTGTCAGCCAACCAGTTCCCTCGTGCTTCACAAGGCACCTTGGCCTTTACATTAGGCTTTTGGGAGGTGACCCAGCTGAGCGTGTCTTTCTTCTCTAACTGCCAACCTCTCCTGCTTCTAATTGCCTTTTTCTAACAAACCCTTGGGGAAACCTTTACTAATTCAAAGTCTGTGTCTTCACCCTGATGTTAATGGAGAAGCTGGTTAGTTTTCTCTCAGGGCTCTGCTCATTTCCAGGAGGAGTGAATGGGCTTTCTTCTGACGGGGTGTGTGAAGCAGTGTTAGTTTTGACCCAAGTTTGTCCTTCCTACGTAAAATTTCTATCTCAGTTTCTCCAAAATAGCTTAAAGACAGCATTTGCTTCACTCAGACCACAGTTTGTTCTAAATTTTCTCCTCAGCCCACACAATCTAGTCTAAGAGGAGATATGTACATTCTTTCTTTTGACCTAGTTTTGCTCTTTCTAAAAGTATAAATCCTTTTTCCTTTGCTGATTAGCACATTACCCTCATGTTTAGACTTACTGCCATTTCCTGTGCAGCCTCTCTGAGTAGTGAAAACCTCTGTCTGAGGTCTCTGATGGCTGGTACATCTCAAATAGTTATTCTCTGACCTTCAAATGCTCCCTTGAGTTATGGGCAGCTGTACTTAGTCTGGCCACCTTCTTTTTGATAATGTTGTACAAGAGGGAAGTGGAGTTTGGTACAAAGAGATACAATAGAGACCCAAAAGAATAGAAATTATCATTTTTGCTATGTGCATGTAAGGAAAATGGAATGCAAGCACATCAGATTTATTTGGTAGGAAGAAAGAGGGTGTCTATGTGGAAGCCACATTGAAGGGGGCTGCATGTTTTGACAGATCCTATTGTACTCTGACACAGAGTTATGTCTGGAGGAGTTAAAGCCCTGGAAAGAGAATGGGAATTAAGAATAGACCTGGAAGGGCTGGGGATTTAACTCAGTGGTTCCCGTGCCTGCCTTACAAGTGCAAGGTTGTAATCAAACCCAGGTTCGATCCCCGGTAACCACGTATCACAGTGCCTGGCGTGGAGACTCACACCCAGCAATCAGTACCACATACCACAGTGCTGGGCGTGGTGGCTCACACCTGTAATCCAAGCACTTGGGAGGCAGAGGCAGGAGGATTGCTGAGTTCAAGGCTGAGTTCAGGACCAGCCTGAACTAGAAAGTGAGACCCTGTCTCAAAAAACTGGAAAAAAAAAAAAAAAGGAATAGACTTGGCATGTATAGAGGTTCTCTTGGCTTCGCCAAGCCAAGTTAGGCAGCATAACTCATCCAAGCTCTGCCCACAGAAAGAGCCAGAGCCCCTGGCTCCTGGCTCCTGGTCTGTGGCCACTTTGGCAGTTAGGATCTAACACCCTGCTGGGCTTTGTCCCGTGGCTCAGCCCAGTTTCCGTGAAAAGGCTGCTGACAGAGTGAACCCAGGGAGATGCCCTTGGCACGTACCATGAGCAGAGGCAGGAGCGGAGGCAGGAGAGCAGGAGCATGGGGGTGAGAGCTCCTCATGCCAGCCAGCAGGGCACCTTGCTGGCCTCACCCTGGTCTCCACTGTTCTGTCAAACATGGCAGAGACTATCCTGTGGCCAGGGGGCCTGTGAGCACAGGAATCATCAAATAACTACAAATCCTACAGTATGTGCCAGCCCCTGGATTTATTGGTCAGGCTTGAGCTCATTTCCCGGGTTGGCACCGAAGGCAATATATTTTAGAGTGCTCAGGCTTGCATGCACTTTACTGTGTGTTACAGGACAGTCACATCCAGGAGCACGACAGTGATGCAGATAAATATTTGTGGAGATTCTATTACGCCGGGCATCCTTAGCTGCCTGACCTAGCTACTGTTATCACCTGGTTCCTTTGCCTATTGACAACTATAAAAGTTCAAGAGGTCAAATGTTTTCCAAAGAGTCTGTTGTAGTAAATGGTTGGAGTGTGGTAGAGTTTGATCAACAAGGGATAAGTATACTCTTAGTGTAAAGCCATCAAATGTAGCAGGACTAATACAGGGCAGTCAGTCAAACTCAAATTTTAGATAAGGTGTGAATATTTAGTGCATTTATGTCTCAAGCATGGCTCCGGAAATGCTTACAGAGTACAGTAGTTTTGTGACGTTTGAATCGCATGGCACATCCCGTACCACCCTGACAGTCCTCCTGTGCTTTATGTTCAGTTAGTAGCCTCTTCCTTCTGCTCTGTCCTACAGTCAGCTGACAGCTGGCCTTCCGCACAAGTGAGCCCCACATCCTCAAGTTCAACCAATCTCAGGCTAGAAATCCTCAAAAATGTTGCACCTGTGTTTGTTCGTGTTCTTGCTACTATTCCAAAATAACAGAGTGCAACACTCTGTCCAGAGAAGCTGCGGCACGTCTGGTTTGTGCCTAACCCAGGGATGCATTTACAGCACAGAGGCCGGGCACAGGTGCGTGCACACACTCCTGCTTTCTGTGCAGGATTTGGTGTTTATGGGGCTTGGTTTTCCGGGGTTCTTGGTCTCTCTACTCCACAGATGCTGAGAAACAGCTGTCATGTGGGAGATGCTGATGGAGAGCTCAGGTTCTGTGAGGGCTCTGCCCAAGTGCGAATTATGTGCAAGTTTCAGATGGTCTGCTCTGTGACAAAAATAAATCCTATATATGTTTAAGTCATTGTTAATAAGATTTTATATTACTTAATACATTTATTCTTCCAAACACTGTACACTCTCGCTATATTTTACCTGACTTAAATACGACTATTTATTAAGATGAGTGTTACTGTGTCTGTTTTCAGACGCGAAAAGAGAAATTCGAAGATTCTAAGTAACTTCATGTCATATAAAAAATGGTTAGTGTTCATTATGTACTTAGAAGGTTCTGACATAGATCCTCCTATTTACATCCATGAACTAATGCACCATTTCCAGCAACTTTTGAGAAACATACTGTGGTCACCGTCTTCTTTACAGATGAGCAAAGAAAGATTCACTCACTTACCCAGTGCAACAGGCTTCACTCTACGAGCTCCTCTAGCTGTGCACGGGCCAGCCAGGCGAGGGCACGCATTCCCGTGAAGGCTGTTGTGCTACTGCCATGCCCTTTCCAGTGTCTACTAGATTGCAAAACCTGGCATGGATTTTAGCATCAAGTAAGGGGAATGAGGTTCCATCCTGAAGTTGCTCATGACATCCGTAGGAGGTGGCTTCTGTGGTGTCAAGGCCTGTGGTGTGGCTCTCCTTGTTCTCCACAAAGTGCACTCATGCTCCATGTCACCAAAGCACCTGGGGAGCCTGATCCCCCAGAATCCACTGCTTGCCTTTCCCTGAATCCTCTTATTCTGCTTTAGTAGAGATTTTCATAGCTTTGAGGAATATATATATATTCCTGGCCTGAGCTCAGCCTTGAACTCACAGCAATCCTCCTGCCTCTGCCTCCCGAGTGCTGGGATTACAGGCGTGAGCCACCATGCCCGGCACTGTGGTATGTGGTACTGATTGCTGATGGGTGTGAGTCTCCACACTCAGTATGTGGTTACTGGGGATCAAACCCAAGCCCTTGCACTTGCAAGGCTAGTGCCGGAACCACTAAGCTAAATCTCCAGCCTGAGGAATATAATTTCTAAACTTACCTCTCTCCAATGTGTCTCTGCCCAAGATGACAAACTTATAGCTTTGCTCCTATATGTGACCTCCATCCTCATCTTGATCTTCCATGGGTACTTGGATTCCCAGGAAGCTACTGTTAGTCCATCATGCCCAGCATCAAACTCCTTTCAGGACAGCTAATGCCGCTTCTAATTTTTCCTGGAGCTTGTTCTACTCTTTACTGCCACTGGGTAGACTAAGCTCGAGTGATTTACTTTAGCTTTTGCATGGACAGTATTATTTTCTCCCCTAAAACAATCCTCAAAGTCAAGGAATTGCAGGTTCAGCATTTTGCACACTGAATGAAGAAGTTCTTTATTTTTTCTTATTTTTGGGGTCATCATTCATTGAAATAACAATGACCTCACTGTACTGAAATAGAAAGAATCTGCTTCCTTACAGGAAGAGGGTTTAAATCATTGTTTCTAAAGAAGAGGAATGTTCAGAGCGAGAGGAATTAAAGTTCTTTTAATCTCGTCTTTTAAAATCAAACAATCTGCTCCCCCAGGTCCTTTCCAATTTCCACTGGAGGTCATCTCTTCTCATCATTTTCTGTGCCCTTCACAGATTTGATTTCTGTTCTTCTTTATCATAACCAGGTATGTGCTGCACACGGGTGGATGGGGACCACTGTCAGCTGTGTTCTTGAACCGTTCTCCCACAGGGGACCCTGTTTCTAGATGCACAGAACCAAGCAAAAAACAAGTCAAATTAAAGGCATTTAGGAAACATTTTTTAATTATTTCATCTTACTTCTCTGCAAAGGAATTGGTGGTACTATTTTAGAAGTAAAGTTTGATTGCAAAGGGGTTTGTCTTCAGATCGTGTTTTCCCAGGCACTATTTTCTATACCAGAATGTCAAAAGTTTGACTTTCCTGGTTGCTACTGAACCCTTCCATCTAATCATAAAGGTTTTGCATTCAATATGTTTTCCCTGTGGGTTGAAGCAAAAGCATTTGGAACTCAAGATGGGCATGCACTTTCTGGAGTATTTTCTGTCAGAGAGGGCGGCAATCCATCTTTGAGAAGAGCTAGAAATACCCAATTCCCCACTTTATTATAAAACCTCCAAATAAGATTTTATTCCAAAGAACATTATAATATTTTTACATTGTTCCCAACAAAAGGTAAAGCTTACAAATTTTTAATTTTCTTAGCATTTTCTCTCTAAACAGGAACAGGTTGTGGAGGAAGAAATCTGATAATGATAGTTGGTTGCCTGCTGCTCTGTTGGTGTGATCTGTTCCTGAGATTTTATGTGATCTGGCTTACAAAGCACTAGTTGATAAATGATTCAATATCTAACCCTGATTTACCCAATGGAGCTGAAGTCACCAAGACAGAGAATTTACTTCCTGCAGAGCGTGCCAACATCGTGTTGAGCGTGAATCACTCAGTCTGGACGCAAAGAGCTCCTCCTTTTAGAATCCAGGACTGCACCTCAATATAAACAGCAAGCAGAACAGACCGGTGCATTGGCTGGTGACCTGTGGTAATACAGGTTGGCAGCGAGGAGAAAGGGCTCCCCTGACATCACTGCGTGTCAGAGGAGAGTTTGAGCTCAGGAGTTGTGTGAGCCTGGAAAACAGAGAAGCATTCAGACCATGTGGAAATCAATACAGCTTCAAGAAAGGGAAGATAGGAACTATCTTTTGCTCTTTAAAGGAATGGTTCACAGGAAGGGGGTGTGACACACTATCTATATGATTGTATGAACTCTTCACCTAAACTGACGAGACTGGGCTCCAGCAGCTCAGAGGACTGGGGCAGTATTCACAGTACTACACCCAGGATGCCAAGGAAGCAGACTGGTGCAACATAGCAAGTTTTATACTGCGTTGGGGGAGGGTAGAAGATAGCTAATTGCGCGCCCAGTAATCTTTTTGCTAGATGATAAACTCTTCATGTACAGCATCCCTGGTATACACTTCGTCCCTTCTCCACCTGCCTGAGAACAATGCATGGGTTCTCCTTAGAGAACAGGTCTTTTCCGAAGCAACAGAGATGTAGGGTGAGAGTTGTCTGTGGGGAGAAAGGTGAATGGGAAGAGGCTGCCGATCGGTCTGTAGAGGAGACCAGGAGGGAGTCCCATGGTCCAGTTCCCACTCCATCATATTGATTCTCAGCACCTGGACAGTCTGCCTGGCCTCGTATTCCAACTGCAAAGTGCACTACCGCCTTGTGTCTTATTAGCCTGATACAGCTCTGGCCAAAAGCAAGGTCTGGCACGACTTTATCTCCTTTCTATAAATTCCCATCAAGTTAACCAGATTTGCAGTCACAGCCAATAATACACCACACTCTGGCCTTTCTCAAGGCCCACGGCATTTTACGTGGAGTCCAGGACAAGAATTAAAATGAAATTTTAGGCCCCTTAAGCCGATTCTTGGTCTTACAGTTAGGCTGACAAATGACATTATTCTTCTAGAATCCAGCAATTGCCAAGGTCCTTAACCTCGAAGTCTGATGGCTCCAGATTTATACAAAGGACTGGGGGCCCTAATGGTGCAGAAGCAGTACCAGCCTGAATGTCAGCTGCTTTTGTCTCAGGCTCACGTGGCTATTTTTCTTAAATTTTGTGAGGAGGCAGACAGCTCGAAAATCACAGTGCTCTTTGCATAACACCATGAAATATGGATGTATTTAATTCTAGCATTTGAACTAGGGACAATTTTGGTAGCAGAAAATGGCTATATTATAGGTATGCAACATAAAATCGCGACACATGTGCACGCGAAAACAAGCTCGGGAGGGAAGCACGATCTGTTGTTTCTGGGCTTTGCCATTAATATTCATTTGCTGCTTGTTCATTTGTTTTGTTGTCTGCCTCCCAGACAAGCGGCAGAAACCACCAAAGGTTTTAGAAAAATTTATGGGAGAAAAATTTTAAATTGAAAACATTCTATCCATTAAGTTATTGTTGCCTCTAAATTGGCAAGACAGCCATTATTCAATTTCACAATGAAAATTCTTGGATAAGCATGTGGGCCATCAGTGACTTCGGGAAAGTAGTTTGAGAAATACGGGCGGTAATGGGTATGATGTTTACAAATGTGAAACTCGGCGATGGAATCAGCTGGACTTGCGTCTTAGCCATCTCCGCTTCCATCTGTGTGACCACAGGCATGTGGTTCAACCCTCGGCGGTCACGTCTCCCTGCTGTGAAATAGCTAGAACAACGGTGCCTTAGAATCGTGCTGATCTTGAGTGCGGTGGTATTTCCTTAAGGGCACTGTGTCTATTTGGAAAATAAATAAATTTGGGGAAAACTAAGTAAAAGGTAATTTACTGGAAATAAATTCAGATTTTATAAAATGATTAAAAGCCCGAAGAACAGGGTATGTGAATGACTCTGAGTCCGGCCGTTGTGGAAATTCAGAAGTATGGAAACACAGTAAGAATCTTGTAACAGAAGCTCGGGCCTGATCAGGCCTGATCTGACAAGAGAACTCTGGTGCTGCCCGCCTCTGTGCCTCCGATCATGTTGGAAATATGGGAGAAAATGTCCAGGGCCACGAGGACGCCTCCTATGGCGGGTGGGGAGCAGCTGTGGTCAGTCTCCCCGAGGACTGTGGTCAGTGAGAAGAGGAGGTGCAGTGAAGAAAAGTGGGCGCCAGAGGAGAGCCCAGGGGAAGGCTGCGTCCCCACACCCGGAGCGTCTCCGAGACGGTGCTGCGCATGCGCCTGCTGGCCGCCCCGGGCTCACCTTCCGGGCACTTCCTGCGCTTGTCCGAGTTGCAGTAGGTGGGGCTGACTTGAAATTCTTGGCATAACGCTGCAGTGACTTGGTGGTGCTCCAGACTCAGACGGCTGGATCTCTGTATGTTTTTATGAATCTGGAATAAAAATCTATCAGTAATTTTAAAAGGATCTCTGCATACCATCTCCTCTAACAAGGGGCCAAGGTCTCAGCTGGTATGACTCAGTTCCCTTGTGTTAGAGGCGAGATGTTTCGCTGTCCTTGGAGGTCGGAGACTCGGGGTCTTTGCGAAAGAAAATCAGTCTTCTGGTCGCCTTGCCTTTGGGCCTGTTGTGTGTCTTTTGATGTATTTTTTCAAAATAAGCCCAGGCCAAACACCCCTCTTGTTGCAGCGTGTGGACTAAGTACACAAGCATAGGATAGAGTCTGGCAAGTCTGAACCAAACCAAGAGGATGACTTCACTGTCTTTCTTGGCGTGTGGAGGAAAATGCACTTGGTGGGCACATTTCCAGGGCTGACCAGAGCCGGACATTTCTCCTTCAGCCCTCCCTTCTTTCTTGCTCAACATGGCCTGTGCTTCCGGAACCTCATTCCAACTTCATCCTGGCACCAAGTCTCCTCACACCTTCAAGAACTCCCTAAGTTGCCTTTTTTGAAACTTCAGTGTGCCTTCGGGAGCCCAGGTTTCAAAGTGGATTCATCCTCTGCTGTCTCCGGTTGGAGTCGGTGACAGTGTGAGCAGAGCGCTTCTCCCAGCGACTGCGCGCTCCCCGCTTTCACCTTTGTGCCCAGCTTCACCCCTCACCTCTGCAACCCTCCATTAAATTATCAGACTCTCTTGATTTAGGGTTGATTTGATAGGGGAATTGGAGGCCATCAGAGCCACAGAAGCTCTATCACCAGTTATCTTTTTCCTTTTTCTTCCTTAAATCAAAAAATGACTTTGGTTTGTCATGGCCTGACCCATCTATTCAGAAGTTTGTTCCATTAACTCTTTTAATAGTCCTCTGTCTGGGCTCTGATGAGATTAAAGTCATTTCCCCCTCCAGGCTTGAGGGCACCTGCTGTTAACCATGATTCATTGGCTGCAGCTGGTCGGCAGGGGAGTAGGGTGGAAGCCGTCGCAGGGCTGGAGGCCTCCTGCTCCGATGGCTGTGTGGATACTGGAGAGGTGAAAGAGTGGGCATCCGGTTTTGTCCTAGATTTTCATTAAAATGCCCTGGTGTTTGCCGCCTTCCCCCACTCTGGCCTGCTGTAGGAAATGTCGAAGGACAGTTTCTGCTGCAGTATAGGTAAGCTGTGCATTCTGGCCCATCTGTGTCTTTTCCTACACTTGGCTGAGGCCTGAACTTGCACAATTAGTTATTCATTCTTTCAAATTAAGGTTTTGAATTTTCTAAAAATTTCAGTACACTGGCATATTGAGTTTTACGAAGCATCTGCATCTCCTAGGAAATTTATTTCATGCTTGCTAAGTAACAGAATTGGAGGCGAAAAGATGAGAATAGCCAGAGTGTACTTGGTGCTGGAATTCATAGGAAAAGAGATAGCAGGCAGTCTAGAAGTTGCTAGAATCGGTGAGACAGCTGTGCTCACAGCTGACTAGTGTCTGTGTGCCACCCCCAGATACCCAGGGAGATTGTCTAGATCTGGATCTGAATCTAGAAGAGTTCATTTTTATTACTGAAATCAGACATTCATCAATTACTCTTATCTCGTTAAGTCTCCTCTCTCTCTGCCTCCCTCTCTCTCTCCCTCTCCCTCTCCATCTCCCTCTCTCTCAATTTAATCTCCTTTCCTGGCACAATGAGAAAACAGCAGCAAAGTAAACGGAGTGCTGGGTGTTGCCAGACCACCAGCACCATCAGGAGGGTGAAGGACCTAGAGGCAAGTGAGGTGATTCTGTTTATGATATAAAATCTCTAATACTTAGCTTTCCCTCTTGGCATTAAAAAATGAAACCTTGATAAATATATGAAACAGCTTCTTTTCAAACACTGAGCTTTACCAGTGAGCTTTACTCTTGCTCTGGTTTTCTGCATGAAGGCAATTTTTAGAAAACAAGGCAGAGATGGGAACACAAGCCTCGCGCAGGGTTCCTGCTGAGCAGAAGACCAGGTGACCCGAACTGATGAGGACAGGAAGACAGACTTGTAGGACAGAGGCAGAGCGGGGACGAGTGAAGAGACACGGGCCTTGGAACCCAGCGTGGACGCTAGCCTCGTGTCGGAGGAAGGCTGAACGATTCCGCCCTAAGCCAAGAAGGCAAGGGTGCCTCTGGTTACTATTTTTATCTAGTGTTGTAGTAGAAGTATGAAGGAAAACAATAAAGCAAGAAAGGAAATAAAACAAATTATGGATTGGGAAAAAAGCCGTTTTAATACACAGATTAAATGATTACAATAGAAAATTCCTAAGAATTTATAAAAACACATTACTAACATTGATACAAAAACTTTACCAAGACTTCAGGATTCAAAATCAATCTACAAAAGTCAATGCTATTTCCACGTACCAGAAATCAATAATGGAAAAAGCAAAATTTAAAATCTATATTATTTGCAATAGCATTAAAGTATGAAATATTTAAATATATGTTTAACAAAATCTTTAAATTCTTTCGCCCTAAAAACTTAAAAAATTGCTGTGACTATTTAGCAGGTTCTAAGAAATGGTGGCATATTTATGGTATAGTAAAACCAGTACAATTTGGACATCATTTTTTCTCATATTAATTTATAAATTCAGCTTGATTTTATTCAAAATTTTCATCACTTTTTTTGTTTTGTTTTGGTTTTTTTTTAGGTTTGTGGAGACAGGGTCTCGCTTTGTTTCATCACTCTTTTTAATAGTAATTTCTAGCTGATTCTAATATCTACATGAATGAATTCTAATATCTACATAAATGAAGATATGAATTCTAATATCTACATAAATGAAAATAAGAATTCTAATATCTACATAAAATCTGCAACATTTGAAACATTTTTTAGAAAGGCTGCAGTTTCCAGACTTGACTTTTTAAAGACTTGACTTTTTAAAGACTCATTGTACAGCTACAGCAAGACAGGATAGGATAATACTGATGTAAGTATAACAATATCTACCAGGGAAATAGAATAGAAGAGTCTAGAAATACACCTGAAGGTCTATGGGCAATTTATTTTTATCAAGTTTCCAAGATTTATCAAAAGGGAAAGGATAACATTTTTAACCAAAGAAGAAGAAGATAACATTTTTAACTAATTTTAATATATAAATGTATTTATATTTTTAATATATATACTTATATATAAACAAAGTACACAAATAATCTTGGAACATAAAGTAAAGGTGATAATTTGGACATCAGCAAAAAATCAGATTAATATTGATCAAAGGAATACATCTCAAATATATATATATATATATATATATATATATATATATAT
>PVIR01014040.1:0-25922 GCA_004026965.1 Petromus typicus | reverse complement strand
GATTATTTCATCTTTCCTTTTCCTTCCCTGCCTTGCTAGTTTCTTCCTTTTGTTTACATCATCTTTTTCTTCTACCGGGTTGCAAGTTTTTGGAGAGCTGGAATTGTATCTTCTGTTTCTTTCCTGTCTGCCAACATCACATAATACTGGACTCATGGAGGACATTCAATTAATTATGAATTAATAAATGAATAAGTAAACCTAACAAGTATTGAGTTGAGATATAAGAGAGGATGGACTAAACTGCACATTAAAATCATCTGCTGAAATATTTAAGCTTATAAACTCCTAGGACCCACACAAAATTTTTACTTAGTTGTTCTGGAATAAGGGTCAACTATTAGGATTTTAAAATTTGTACTGGGTTCTTCTATTCATGGCAAATTTTATCATTTTGACTTTCTGTAGACTTTCTTCATCCAAAGATTCCACATACGATTGTTTGAGAGAGCTGGGGAGTTTGGCTCAAATGGAGATTTCCCAGCTCCAATTCTTTCAGGGTAGAGGTAGAGCATTTACAGACGTGGCAGAGGAGGAGGACTCACGCTGGTACCATGCATCCTCCCCGAAAGAAGGGCTGTCAGCCTTTCATTCTCTTTCTTTCTCCGTCCTGTGCTCTGAAGTTAGGAACTGCGCCAGTGCAGCTGAAAGAAGGCTTGAGAGAAGGGTGAGCTGGAGAGGGGATCGCAGTGGAGCTGAGTAGCACACTACCACCCACAGCCGGTGACGGGGCAGCACGGACAGAGGCTAGCAGCGCTGAAACAGGAGGCTGTGCGAAGACCGAGGGGAGCCACTTGCACACCGGCCTGAAGGCCCCACAGCAACCCGTGGTAAGGAAGCTTGGGTGGGCCAGAGGGAGACACGAGAAAAGCTGCTGGCTGAAGACCAGCCTCAGCTCCCGCAAGACTAAGCCCACACCCAGACTTGGTGGGTACGCAGTACAATTTGGGATGCCACCTGCCTTGGGCACTACTGCAGAACTGTGGACTCAGAGGAAATTTATTTTAAATTTTTCTTTCTTGGTTTTGTTTCCTTTTTTAGGTTCTTACTTTTTTTTTTTTTTTTTAGGTTTTTTGAGACACGGTCTCGCTTTGTGATTCAGGCTGGCCTTGAGCTCAGCCTCCAACTCACATCACAATCCTCCTGCCTCTGCCTCCCGAGTGCTGGGATGACAGGCGTGAGCCACCACGCCCGGCACTGTGGTATGTGGTACTGGTTGCTGCTGGGCGTGGGTCTCCACACCCAGTATTGTTATGTGGTTACCGGGGAATCGAACCCGGGTCCTTGCGCTTGCAAGACAGGCGCCGGAACCACTGAGCTAACTCCCCGGCCCTTTACTTTTATTTTTATCTTGTTCTGCTCATCTTTTTTCTCTTCCCTGAACTACATCACTTGAGTTTATGACATTTTCATGAGAGTGAAAATTGTGTCCTGTCTTTCTGGTTCACTTGGCTATTCTTTTGCTTCATCCTTCATGCTCTGTCTTCTGCAGGTCCTCAACTTTGGAGATTTCCCAGCTCCAATTCTTTCAGGGTAGAGGTGGAGCATTGCTTGTCCCCCAGCCTTGCTTCTGTTACATTTTCTACATTTATCCCTATTTTGCCTCTGTTTTAAATTTACTCTAAGGGGAAATTCATGGCAAACATGCTCCTAGTCTATGTTTGACTGAGTTATATAAATATGGATCTTCCTCCGATAGTTAAAGGTGCCAAATTAATAGCTGTCATAACTTGTTAGCTTCTAGACTATGTTTGAGGCTACTGATATTGCTGACTGCTTCAGCCAGGATGCCCTATCTGTTGTAAGCAGTCATTCTCCTATGTATGACAACACTGTAATTCTCTGGAGCCATAACCATCATTATAGTCCAGAACCAGAGGACTGGATACTGAGCCAAATATACAGCAACTTCTGATCCTTAGTAGATACCCTCACCCACACAGGACAAGGCCAGTAGACAATGAGATAGAGGAAATTACATGTCTTGTACCTAAAGTTTCTGATGTAATGGAAGCAGAAGGAGGAAAACAGATGCATGAGGTTATAGAGAAAATAATCTTTCAGGTAAAAAAAGAAATGATGAGTGAAATGAAAGACATGCTCAATGTATTTAGAGCAGACACAGATTTTAAAAAATTAGAGGAGCTTAGGATAATGATGGAGCCATGGATCCCCAGTATAGGGAAGAATCGGAGTTCAGAAAACAGATTCAAATAGACATCCAAGAGATTAAAATTTCTATTAAGGGTGGGGATTTAGCTCAGTGGCTCTAGTGCCTGCCTTGCAAGTATAAGAACCCCAGTTTGATCCCCAGTAACCACATATAACAATGCTGGGCGTAGAGACTCAGGCCCAGCAGCAATCAGCACCACATACCACAGTGCTGGGTATGGTGGCTCACGCCTGTAATCCCAGCACTTGGGAGGCAGAGGCAGGAGGATTGCTGTGAGTTTGAGGCTGAGCTCAGCGCCAGCCTGAGCTACAAAAGCCAAACTCTGTCTCAAAAAAAAAAAAAAAAAAATTCTATTGAAAGTATATAGGATAGACCAAATGAAAATAAGACAAAATATCTGAACTAGAGGAGAGGGTTGCAGTTAATGACTGTGGGAAAAAAAAAAAAGATGTCTTACAAATGACATAGGACCATGAAAAATAAATCCAACAACTGCAAAATGATGCGGACAAGAACAAATATCATACAAGATTGATCAGGGTCAAGGGGAAAGTTGGAGATGGTGGAAGTACCATAAAAAAGCCTTTTCAAAAGCGATGGCCGTTAACTTCGCAAAGATGAGGAAAAATTTAACACAAAAAAATGTGAGGTCTATAGAGTTCCACGTAGTCCTGACCAAAATAAATCTCCACCAAAGCATAGTTATCAAGATCACAGAAATTCAGCAGAAGAACAGAATATTAAAAGCTATTAGAGAAAAGAAACAAATTACATACAAAGGATAGCCCTTCAGAATGACAACCAGCTTCTCAGTGCAGTGAATGGAGCAAAAGATGAACAGAACTTCTGAAGCTAAAGATCTCAGGGTCTGAATGAGTGGGTCTGTAGAGATCTGGAAATGTAAGAAAGATGACCTTTCTTCCTATGTGTATTATTTCCGACAACTATGCCTTTAAATTTCTTAGATGACATCCAACCTTGCTTAACAGAGCATGAGTAAGCAGAGCAGTGAGGCTTCTGTGTAGGCTGGCTTGCTGGGGGGCGTGCAGGAGATGGAGGAGCAGGAAGGAGGGCTCTGAATGTCTTCATCACAGTCCTGGGGGTTATTTTCCTTAGTCTCCTCCAACTTCATTCTCAGAACGTTCTTGGCTCTGTGTGGATCTGATAGTTTCAGAAGCCAAGTCAAGGGCCTGACAGTAACAGCTGTTGAAAACTCCCTGCGGATGAAAATGAAAGTCAAACTAGCATGCACACGTAAAGCGGATTATCAACCAAATGCATTGATTTTATGCCTGGATCTTTGTAGCAAAAATAAGTATGTTTCCTGAATAATTATGACTTCTGCAACTCTCATGCCTTTTTGTCCAGTACTCCAAGACATTCTTTTTGTCATTTTCCACTTATGAAGAAGGAAAGAGGAAGGAGCATGAATTATATTTCCTAGTGGGAGAGGTCACCTTTCACTTGCTGGGTTTTAACGTGGAATCTCCTGGTTTCCCAGGAAACCATCCACCACGGGCAAGCTGTGACCATCAGTCAGCATAATGCTCCCGTTGCCAGGCCTGACCACCTGGGTGCCGAGGTGACACAGGCCAGGGCCTTTCTCCAACGACCTGTTTTGTTATTGAAATTCTGTGACATAAACAATACATACTATTAAGATAAAGATTAGGAAACATATACAGGGACGTTAAATTTATGCATTCACTGGAGAGACCAAACTTAGCTCTCCTTTTATCTACCCTAAGATGCCCACTGTCTCCCCATGGCTCCTTTCGGATAGCAAAAGGCAGGTCACTTCTATGGCACTCAAAGTCAGTCTTCATCTCACTCAAATCTTCTCCTTCCTCAGTCTTTACAGCCTCGTGCTTCTAATTTGTTCAGTATGGAGTTTTGGAGCCATCCACATGCAGAACCATCAACAAATCTTCGAAGGGCAATCCTCAAATTGGGCAGAGTTAACACCAGGCTAGGACAAACTGCTATTTTTCTGTCACCTTTTGTCTCCTGTTGTAGCCACCAAATTAATCTGTTTCTGAAATTTTCTTCTGCAATGTGTAGTATTCACTGCAGTTTGAGAGTTATTCTTTAAGGATCTGAGCTAGATTAAGCACTTAGAACCTTCTAATATCTCCAGAACTCAGGAGATGCTTAACAGGACTTGTCATAATCTGGGTTGAAATGACCTCTGGGCCTCCTCCTCTCCTTCTGTGGCCTTTACCACCCATTCCAACTTCACTGACACCTTCTTTCTCTTCAGCCGGACTCCACAGATCCCCATGTCAGACTCTGGCCATCAGTGATCCTACAGGATCACTTTCTCGTCTAATGACCTAAACTACTCAAGCTGCACATCGCAGCTGTTCCCTGACCGTTTTACTGGAATCTCCACCATCCCATGTCCACTGTGACCTTCACGTCTTGCTGGACTCTAATCAGCCTATGGTATCGTATTTCAAAATGCATTCTTCTATTTTATGCTTCTTTGTTCTAGTATGTGGACTTCATAAGAGGTAAGAGTTTTGCTTGGTTATCAAGCATTTGGTTTGTAGACAGCATTCAACAGTCACTGAACAAATGCTGAAATAAGGACCTGGTTCGCTCTACCAAGATGCTTTTGCTTGTTATTAGCAGTGTGTCCTTGGGAAAGTCTGTGGAGCATTTTATACCTCTGTCCACACAGTCAGTATAGCCAGACACGGTGTGCAGTACTGTGTGAGGCTTCATGTGTGCAGGAGACCCTATGGCAATGCCTGGTAAATATCCACTGCGTCTAAGCAGCTACTCCAAACAAAAATTATCCAAATGTATGGAAAATCACAAAATTCATTTACACATAACCCACCCTGTTGCTTGCCCTCAGGTATTTCCATATTTGTTTCTTCTTTCTCACATATTTTGTTATAATGGTAGCAGTCATTTATTGTGGGCTGCTCAATTTATCACCGTCAATACACTGGTCCCAGTGTCAAACGTCTGGTCCTCCCTCCCTCTGTTCCTTCCTTCCTTGCTCTTCCTTCTCTTCCTCCCTCACTTGCTAACTTCCTTCCCGTCTGTCTTCCTGTCTCTATTATCTAAATGACCATATGTAAGTAATGCAAAAGTCTTAACAGACTTTAATGAGACTTTCCCAGGAGCTTCAAATTTAATTATAAAACTAAAATGCACAGTCTGATATAAGGCACAGCTGACTCGGATCTTGTGTCAGATGTGCACAGGAATGAATGTTTTAATTATTGCAAACATAAAGAAAGGTCTCCTGGGAGAGGTAATACTTGATTTAACCCTGAAGAAAAGATGGATGTATTGTTTACAGCGATGTTAAGTCCAGCAATAAATAAACCCTAAACTAATATTAGGATAGCATAATCAATATTGATTTATATATTGCTTTTTGGTGTGATGGTCAGTGAGGGGCTCCACCTGGGCAGTCCCCCGGTGGGCTATACTGACATACTTTTGCAGTTATACCATTGTCATCTCTCATACCTGACTAAAGCCATCCAAAATGGAGACTTTCTGCAGTTCATATGAAAGATGCTCTCTCACTGCATTATAATTTCTAGAGTAGTCTGCACCAGCCCTACTGGATCTGAGTTTTACTTTTATCTATGTCTGATTACACAATGGAATTGTCCAGTATCTCTTCAGTTTCCTAATTTAAGATATCCTTATGACAGCTGAGAATTCACCAGGATTTGGAAGGACATCGAGAGACAGTATTTTCCTTTTTCTTCATTTAGGAAAACATGAGATTCTCTTCTTTTTAAGTCTTTTTCCAAAGGAACAAAAGAGACATTGCTATGTAAACAGGAAAAGCGCCCAGCGGCATTTCATAGTCACTAAGCACTAGATATGAAAACTACGCTAAGCATTTTGTAAACATCAGTTGACTTACCATGTACGGCAAGTCAACTGCCGTTGATGTCAACTGCCTTACTGATGTCAAGCCTCTTCTGAAGATCGGGAAACTGAGGTTTATTTTCCCAACACGTTGTGTGAAGCCTCAGTGATTGTGAGGAACAGAAGCGTTTGCAAAGTAAGGCTGCTGACCCCAGATCCCACAGCCAGTTTGGGACCATGCCTCTTCACAGGAGCGAACTTCAGTTAGTCTTCTTACTTGAGATGAAGGACGCTGAGGGTCAGCAGTTGAGTACTTAAAATTATGGAGCCAGGAGGGGAATTTTGCATCTAGGATTGACCATGTCAAGTCTTGTGCCACTCCGCTCCTTGGGGGCACTTCTCTGTCACCCTACTGTCTCCTAGACCCTCAAGTGTCCGGCTTGATGTTCTATGTCAGACTGTATTCCTCAAGAGTAGAATTGGTCTCACTTTTCTTCAGTATCAGTCTCAAAATAAAAAATCGTATTTATTGTGATTTTAAAATCTAATGCTTAGAACTGAAAGACAAATAGGATCCGACTCCTGTCTCGACATCACAATGCCCTTAATTGGGGGGAAGAACGAGTATCATGATAAAGCTGAATGGCTTTTCAAGCCCACAAGAGAAGACATGTCATAAAGCCAGACGTGATGAGTAGCTGAATGTTACCGATGATGTGTGCTGTAGGACTCAGGTGAGGACACAAGGACAGCAGGCAGTCACTTCTTTGTGTAATGAACACACCACCACAAAGCTAATGCTCACCATTAAGTCTCTGAAGAAGTCTTCACTTCCGGTAAACCTAATCTTTCCTTACCTGCTACTCTATTCAACATTTCCTTACCTCTTCTCCATCTTTCCCATAATTCATGGAAATGTTGGTATCTAAACCTCTAAGAAGTCTTTTCTTTGAAGTCTTGTGTGAACTGAGCCTTTCCCTCCGACTAGGGGCATCCATAAAAGCCCCCAAGAGCCTGGGGGGAAGCCGGGCACATGTCCCCAGCACTGCTTACTTCCAGATGTGTCCTGCTCAGCCAGACCCTGCATGGCACCTAGGCGCCCCTGATTTCTGTACGACACAGTCCTTCTGCCTTACTTACAGAGTCCTGCATAGGTGTGCAGGTTCGATCAGGGAAGGGTGGTGGAGAATGGGCTGAAAATAGGGGACAGAATTGCAAAAGATGTGAAGGACAAAATCAGCAAATGTGGATGGAAAGCTCTGGTGCAAATCTTATCCAGTTCACCATCCTGCCTGGGACTAAACCCAGTGAAAAGCTCCTGGCCGTAGAAAAGCAGACACCATTGTTTTATCTCTTACGCTTCAGTCTACTGTCAGACACAGTTCCTATGAGACTAAAGGTTGGCCCGTCACAGTGCCCTTTCCCCAGTCAGAGGTGCAGACATTGCAACCTGGCGAAACTATCTCCTGGACAACTTCCTGGGGTTGGATTTTGCAATGGACAGTTCAGAGTCACTTTTGTGTCTTTCCTGTTGTCACCTGCAAATTTCAAGACATCCAGTTGCCAAGAGTATTCGCTTCCAAGAAAGTGCCATCTACTTTTCCTGTTCTCTCTTGGAAGATGTTAGAAAGTGTTTCAGGAGCCTCGGTTTTCCTGTCCTGTGGTAGAAGATGAGCCACCAGCCAGGCATCTCCCACGGCAGAGACCTGCTGTTGTCATTCAAGTTCCTTCTCTGTCAGAAGGGTTGTTTTCAGACACGCTGAGGTTATGGCACACACCACTGCGTGTGTTGGGATGGATGGTCGAGCTGCTTTCTGTTAGAGGATATTACAAACCCAGGCTCCTGTAAAAACAGCTACTGATCCATCTCTCCCAAGGAGGAAGTTGGAGATTCGGGATAGTATCAGGAGAATAAGAGAGGAGCAGGGTGGCCCCTGAGGCTCATCCAGTCGCTGAACAGCAGGCTGCTTCAGGCTGCCAAGCCTGGTGTCCCACAATTTTAGATGGTCTCTGCTCTCCATCCAAGAGCTGCTCGCTGAGGTAAATGGACGGATCAGTGACTGGCTCTCTTACAAAGCTGCTGGATGTTTTCTCCAAAGTAGTGGCCTGATCTACCAGGGAAGGCGCCGATTATAACCGTGGAGGGGACTCCTTCTGAAGCATGACAGAGCAAACTGCCTGCAAAGACATCCTGGAAATCAGTCCCATCTCAAACTCCTCAGTGCGCATCCGAACCTCACGCTGGCCACGCTAGTTGCGTTCTGCGTAGCCCGTGTCCTCTCCCACTCCCACTCAGCCCCATCTGCTCTCCAGCTTGGTGTGTAATCTCGCTGGCTGTAGGACTGCCAGTGACTGACAGCCCTTCCCTGAGAACATCGGGTCTGCCTGTAGCCTGGCTGTGCATGGACGCCTCGCGATGACAGGAGTAAGCGCTGATGTTCCTCCAGGGACAGCCCATGTGCAGGACGTGTGTCTGAGGGACTGTCAGACAGGACAGCCAGGGACTGGCTACTGGGCACTGACGCCTCCCATACAGGAAGAGCAGCCCGGAAATGAAACACCCAGGTCCACTCACAGGCCGCCTCTGGGCTCCCTGCTGCCGCAGGTGGCTCCGTCCCGCCCCTCTGTCCTTTTGGCCAAGAAGAGGTTGGTGGGGGCAGAGAAATCCATCTGTCTCACCTCCTTTATCTGGAGTGGGCTTACTCAGTAATTAAACATGCTTCACCCCAAATCCCAGCTGGATGCCTTGTAGGTATATAATACCCTGTCGCCTGAGTTTGGGAATTAAACGCCCTGACCCAAAAGTTCGACAGGAAATATGAAGAGCAAGGAAGCAGGAAGGTAACTAAATGCTTGTGGCTTTTTGGAACCACCAAAACACATAAGGATTTACCCATTGCCAAGAGAATCTGCCCACTGAGTTCATACGTGGGATTAGTACATGGTTTATTACCACTCAGCAAGGTAGATTCGGAGGAGCGTTTCATTCTTAGGAGCTCGTGATTTGATTTGTAAGGCTTCGTGCATGATGAATATCAAAATGTCAAAGAAAAGTGCAGGCCTTGATTTTCTCTGTTTATAAGCGAAAGAGACATTCATTTTTATGTTATGATGCAGTCACAAGAGAAGCTAGATCAGGTTGAGGGCGGAAACGGTCCTCCCAGATTTTCTGAGGAGCCCACTAGATTTTTAACTAACACTCTAGGCTGGTATCAGAAGTGCCCTCCACATTTGGGGTGAGATGAGGTCCTAATTTGTGTCATTAATGACTCATTATCACATGCCTAGCACTTCTTGTCCTCACAGGATGGCCTAATGGCTAGTAGCCCTGGGGAATTCCCCAAATAAGTACTCCTTTTCCATTTGGCAGGAGGAGCACAAGTGGTGCTATACAAAGGGAACGTCTGGTCACCATCACGAACACTAACGTAGGAAAGGACAGGCCCAGTGCCGGACGGCCCCTGGACACTGCCGTTTAGCTCCATAGTGCCTCCGTCCACCTATGCTTTGTCACCTCGCTGGGAAGGTGGAAGGTGACTTCCTTACTTTTTTTGAGCAAAGGTGCGGATCTCATCTGAGGAGGGCCCAGCTAGGAGGCTAGCACGTGTGACACCTGGTCCTCTTCTTCTATCTGACTGCCGGGAGAGGCCCTGCCTGCTGCTGGTTATTAACGACCCGGTGCTCACTTTGGCCAGCTTCCTGAAATCTTCAGCTACCATGGGGCTGTGACTCTTCCAGAAATCCTAGTGTTAGTACAGGCTTGTTGCCAATGACTCCTGCAGACATAAGGTCATTAAGAATTATGCAGCGATAGAGATCATTCCGTTGACACTCAGTGTAAGAATGGAGCACAGAGGCCAGAGGACCGCAATACCTCGTTGCAATCAAAGGGATAATTGTGGGCAAATGGGGATGAGACTAGCTGTTCTGACTCTCAGAGCACACTGACGCTTCTGGTCATTTAGTTCCTTACCAGCAGCTTTCATTGCCCCTACTCCGAGTGCCACGATTGCGTCTCCCCCGCCTCCCCGCGTTCACTCGCTTGGGTACCATCCCGCAGCTCATTTTTCATCTGCCTTGTTTCCTAGCGTCTCTATGCCCTCTTCTGTCCTGCTTCCTTCTCCCCTCACTCCTGGTTTCCTGAATATCCTCTGTGTTTTTCAGCCCCCAGTAGGAAGACACACAGAATTGAGAGAATAGAAAATATTCCACATTCCTTGCCAGCACGGCCTGAGGGAAGTCATTAAGAAGTAGCTCTTCCTGGAGAGGTTTCTAATGCCTCCTGTAATTGTGGCTGAAATTTTAATATCAAAGGTTAAAGTGTTGTGGTTTTCTTTATATTTTCTTTCATTTGCAATTATCCTTGGGAAGAGAACATGTCGGAGCCTGCTCTGGGCAGTGCTCCTGACCTAGGCACTGTGATCTCTAGGACTCCGAGAGCGTGGAAGAAAAAGATATGGACAGGCAGACGGAATGGGAAGGCGGAGCGGAGCCAGGGGAGGCGCTACTGGAGCGTCAGGCAGGTGTGGATGGAGGGGTGCAAAAAGCGACTGAGAAGGACTTTTCACTGTGAATAAAGGCAAGTAAGGAAGTTTGTATGAAAGAAGAGGAACAGAAATGGGCTACGGATGCTGTCGGAACCAGGTGAATGAGGTGAGAGTCAGGGAGACCGCCTGCAGGACTGAGACTTCCCAGGGGCCCCGGTCTGAGCGTGTGACCTGACATATAGCAGATTCTCAGTAAGTATTTATTAAAGAACACAGGACAACTGCCTGTGATCTCTGCCTCTTTGGACTTCTGTAACATAAGTTGATCCAGCTTGCTTCTCACTGTCAACATCCTGACATCTAACTCTCTCAAAGCTAAGCTGTCTCATGTTCAAAACCAAGCTCCACCTCGAGCAGTCTGTCCGGCTGTGACTCTTGGCTTCACCATGGCGTGGCTGCATCACGTCATTTCTCTTTCCTCCAGGATCCTCCTCCCCCCAGCCAGACCCACTGTGCATCTTTCCTGTCAAGCACATTCGTGCCTCTGTTTGAAGCCTCGTTTTTTTATTTTTTACTGGCGGCGGGAAGCCCTCAGGGCCTCCACCCTCCTCGCACTGCCCTCTGTTTGTTCTCTCCTATGCCGAGCAGGTTGAACTCATTTATAGTGTAAATGATAGCAAATCAGGAACCTCCTGCTGCTTATAATGATAACACTTCCTATAATTTGCATGATAAAATTCAACTGATTTCAGACAGCATTTCTCAGGACAGATAGGTGACACCCTGGCTCCACGAGGGGAATAAATTACCGCCTCAAGTTCTCTGCCAACATGGTTGTGGATTCTGATTGGCTGACATTCAACCCCAAACAAAAGCACAAAGCCTTGTCTAATGGAGCAATGAGAAAGGATATCTAGGAAATATTAACAAGTTTTGCATGGTAATTTATGCAAATACACGCCATAACTCAGCTGAAGAGGCTCAGCTTACACCGAGGGAAGGAGCCACAGAGCCCAGGGTTTTGTAGAGCTGATGCCACCTCATTACACATCAGAAGCCGTGGGTTTCCATACAAATGAGCACTGGAGAGAGACTCAGGGTGGCAATTAGTCCTTAGACCACCTGCACCAGTCCCCATAGGGTGCCTATTAAGTACAGTTTCAGGGCTCTAGGGCAGACCCTTGAATGAGAAGCCCTTGAGCAGGACCTGAGAATCTGTATTTTATAAGCTTTTGTTGCTGTTTTGGTGGTTTTTATGTACAGTGAGTTAGGCCTCCTGAGCCTTGAGGCCTGCAGCCAGGGCCGGCACGGTCTGGGTGACACACAGTGGCCACTATCTTCCTGGTACAGGCGCGGAGACCCTTCACCTCTATTCGGCCTCCAGTTCCTTGTTTATAAAGTCAGAGGCAGATTCAAGGACCTCTGAGGTGTTTCGGGCCGTGATGAGCTTTTACAACACGTGCCAGCTCTGCAGCCAGACGGCACGGATGCAGGGCCGGGGCAGGTGCCCGGGCCCAGTCCTTTCCTTTGTCAGTGGCTTGGGGTTTTGAAATCAAAGCCACGCGTACTTCGCATTAACTTGGTTTTATTCTGAGACTGGCTTTCCTACTCTTTAATGTCTCTTTCAAATACATGTGTTTTTATTCATTATATCTAGCAGGTACAGTGGCACCTTACATATAGCAGCTTCTCAGTAAGTATTTATTAAAGAACACAGGACAACTGTCTTCTGGAATGGAATGAGAACAGAGAAACAAGTTGGTGATGATACATTCTAATTCCTCAATATTTTAGCACATAAAACTAGCATTTATTTAGACCAAAAGAGGCTCAAGGTTTTCTCCAAGTTGTCACATGTATCGTGTGTGGTTCCCGAGGCAGATACTGAAATTTGCCTTGTACTTGAGGCAGTTCGGTTCAGATAAGGTTAAATTACCCAAACCTTCACACAGCAGAGTTGTTAAGGATGAAGTTAGCACTTGACGTTTCTGGCTAGAGAACCCATCCCGTTGTCATCTCTGCATGGCATTTCCCAAGGGAGAGACAGCAAAAAGTTGTTCATTGTTTCCTCTTAAGTTATTCTCCCCCCAGTTCACTGATATTTTGCATCTGAAATGGGCTTTTTGACTTTTTAAATGATTGAACACTTACTATCTTAGTCATTTTCTCATCAGTTAGACCCAGCACCCAGCACCCAGCACCCAGTAGCTTGAAGAAGTTCTTTATTATATGATTGTGGCTCAGTCTGTGCAGCTTTCAGTCCGTGGTCAGCTGGCTGGAAGGCAGGGCTGTATGGGGGCGGGCTGAGCTGGCCGGAACTGTTCAAGGCAGGAAGGCCAGGACGCAGAGCTGAGGGAGTGTCCTGGAGGGGAGATCCACCCTCAGGTCACATCCCAGGGGCCTGGACCTTCTAGTCACTCCCAGCAGCAGGTCAGCTACAAGGCCCATCTCTGACTACTTTTTAAAAGGTTCTGCCTGAGGCCTGAGGGGGGACAGGCAGCTACAAACCATAACACACACTTGTTTTGGAACCTGGCTGTTGACACAGGGGAACTAGCCACCATGGACTTAGCCACAGCCTCGGAGAGGGTGAGTCCAGACAAAGCCTTCTCTGGCTAATTGGCATACTCAGGGTTTGCACCTTCTCTGGCTAACTGGTGTACTCAGGGTTTGCAAAGGAATGGATTTAATACAAGAAACATAATTTATAGGATTATTTTATAACAGTCACTGAAAAGTCAGTTGTGGAGGAGCACAAGAGATCTGTCCACACACTAGAGACCCAGAAAATCCGGCCAAAGGCCTGGATCCCACAGCAAGTTCCCGCACAAGTTCAGCTGAAGGCCGAGAGCCAAGGCAATGTCTTCCACAAGTCCAGCAAGAGGCCAGAGCCCATGCCAGGGCCCCATGCTTGTCTGTATCAAGGATCTGAATCAGGCAAGCCCAAGGGCCAGTGGCAGAAGCTAGAAAGCCTGTGCAGAAGGGTGAAAGATGTTTGCCACCAGGCTGGACTGGAGCCAGGAAGTGACGCTTATGGTGAAGATCAAGATAATAGCAGCCATTCCCAGGAGCAGAAAGGCCCAAGCTCTTTCTGTGACAAGAATAGCCAAGTCCCTATTAAGAAAACTAACATGTCAACCTTGTCCAAGAAAATCAACAGTCAATAATCTTCCCTCCCCGCAACAATCCTCAGGAGGGTCTTCCATGCCCAGAACCACGCTGACTCAGGTGGCCTGGGCATTTCAAGTTGACCAGTAGCTGATGCACCGCAGCTGAGATGAAGCACTGAGCTTCGTAGACCAGAAGACTCATCTGCCCTGCCCGGTAGAGGCCCAGTCAATTTCCCGGGGACTGTGGTTGGTTCCTAATTTCTCCATTCTCCAATTTTTAGCCATATTTCCCAGAGACTATGTCATGTGTATTCTCTGGGTATTTTCTCCTGCATCTTTCCTAATTTCTCAGGTTACATTTACTTTGAGAGTGAGTGGAAGTAGAAAGGAAAACACAAAAAGTGTGTGCTGTGTAAAGGAATCCGCCAAACCAAGGCTAGAGATCAAGGCTCCAACAACCAACAGAAGCCTGGTAATTCAGTGAAGAAGTGGTACTACTGAAGGGCAGCTTCATTATTAGTTGGGACAGGCCCTCTTCTTTTCCTTCCTCCTTTCCTTTCTTTCTTTTCTTCCTTCCTCTTTCTTTCTTCTGTCCTTTCTTTTTCTCCCACTCTTTTCCTTTCTTTCTTTCTTCTTCTTCCTTCTGTTTGTGCGACTCATGCATAAATACCCCAAGAGAAGATCTCACTCTCCATTTGGCCTCATCATTCATAGGGAGAAGAGTGCTCCACACAGGCCAGAGAAGAGACCAACTGCCCGTTCTCCAGTCAGCCTGTCACAGGGGTTGTATGCACAGCAGGCCGTGGGTGCTTCACAATTCCTTCTTTAGGCTCTTCTCCTCTTGCTCAGCTGAGCTCATGCCACTGAGCCTGTGCAAGCCACAGGTGCGCCTGTGAAATAGTGCCCTGTAAGACAAGAGTGTGTGTGTGTGTGTGTGTGTGTGTGTGTGTGTGTGTGCAGACGAGGAGGGGCAGAAAGGACAGCAAGGCGGCTCATGCTCTGCTCACTACTGTTTCCTGTATTGAAAGATACACGGAGAACCTTTCTCTAACATCCTCAGCCTGTGAAACTCAAAAGCCACAATTCCCTGAAATTTTACCTTCCTCTTTGTAGTAGGGCATCGGGTCAGCCCATCACCTGGCCTGCAGCCCCTCACGCTCCTGTTAGTGAAGTGGGTGTCCCTCAAAGGTAGGATCTGTGCCTGCACCTTTGGTCGGTCTGAAGCCACTTTTTCTCAGTCCGAATTCCCTGCCTGTCCCGGCTACTGCCTGGGCTTCACGCCACCTCTCTTTGAGGTAGATAGCTTGCCTCTCTTTGGCTGCAGCGAGGTTTAGTTTCACAGCTTTCCTCTTCAACTCCCTTCCATAACAGTTCTCTTCGCGCCCCACCGCCCTCCGCGTGGGCTGTCTTTGTTCTTCTCTCAAAAGGAGCTGCCAGTGTGGAAGGCTCTTTTCAGGAAGGCAGAAAGGAGGCTCTTGTTTTTCTAAGTCACAATCAGACACACTATTTGCTGTACTATCCTCTCAGGCAAGCAACATGCGTAACAGTAGGCTAAAGATCACATAGTCGTGGGCGCGTGGTGTGGGTGGCAAAGCTCATCACTGGCGGAAAATGCTGCAAGACAAAGACAAAGCTAGAGGAAGAATAGGAACAACCTGGATGAGGAGCCCAGGCCTGGGAGACCCACTGGTCGCGGTCCCCGTGGCTGCAAGACCTTGACGTTTCACCCTTGGTTAGTGTTTTTAATATCAGAGCCTTTCAAGGTCCCCTTCAGCTCAGGGTTGTGTGGGTGGGCACTGTTGTCCAATGTACCATACAAATGACACCCATTGGATGCCCCTGGGCTCCTCTGTGGGCTGATGAAATTAGACCTGTCAGTGTAGACAAGCGACTCAGTGTCACTGGGACCAGGGAGGCCGGCTGAAGAGAGGCCCCATGTGCAGCCTCTCCTAGGAAACCTCGTCGGGTGCCGGCCAGAGCCCCAGGGCATTGATTCAGCCTTCAAGCTTCATTTGTCACCCTCCTTTAGTTCTGTCCTCCACAGACGTGGCCTCGTGAAGAAGAACAAGCGAGGTGGGCACTGCCCTGCAGGCTGGATGCTGTGTTCACGCCTCGCGTGTGGCCCCCCGTCTGACGTGAGCTTTTCACACCCCGTGTGCCGCCTCACAGCAGCCTTTCCTGCGCTGATGTGACTGACGGGAGCTGAGCTCAGGGACTGGCATTGAGTCTGTGCTCAGTGCAGCTTCCACAGCCACAGGAGCAAGCGCTGCTAACAGGGAGGCCAGCCGGCTCGGCCCCCAGTGCCCAGCGCAGCCGGGGGAAAGTGCTTCAAGGATTATTAACAACAATTAATGGGAGAGTAATCGGCTGTGAAAAGGGGCCGGTTGGGGTGATGGGGACGATCGAATCTCACATCCCAGTGTCACGCTCAGGTCAAGCAATCAGCAAGCTGATAGGAGATGTCTGGGTTCCCTGGGGCCACGGTGACAAAGTGCTGGCTTGGTGATGATCCCCAGATTTCAATGCTTGACAGTTTCTCTGCTGGATTTAGCTCATGACTCTGAGGAGAGTCAAGACCTACATGTGCAGAGCCTCGCAGGGCAGGCTGGTGGTAAAGCCAGGAGTGGCTTGCCATTTGCGATGTGGGGCCACTCGTGTCATAGTTCCGGAACATAATTTGCCTAGATTGAATCACAGGGCCTAGTAATTTGCTGCTGGAGATCTTGCACTTCAGCTTCTCTTGCTAAAGTGCAGACCTCACAAGAATGAGCACACTGAGCATCGTCATTCAGTGACCAGATGGGAGTGACAGCAAATCGGCGTGGGTGCGATGCCACTGCAGCATCTGCAGCACCATCACTGTGAGCAACATGACCCCCGTCATCCTCACGACTGTCACCAGGTCCTTAGTATCGAGATGTTTGTTCCAAGCTGTGTTAAGCTTGTGAGGTGCAGAGCCCCCGTGGCCCCTATCCCGGTGCTCTGTGAGGGAGGGGCTCCCTCACCTCCTTTGTGTGGATGAGAGGAGAGCTGAGGGCTTTGGCAAGTCGGCTCGGAATCCAGGCAGCAGGAGGACATGCTGAATCCTAGGTGCTCCTCCAGGTGCTCCAGGTGCTCCAGGGTCGGAGGCACGGGCTGTTATCTAGCAGAACAAACAGTTCAGACTGTACATACAGTTCAGACTTCTCTACAGCGGCTCTGTAGGGGGCAGCACAAGATGAGCACAGAGTGGGCAGAGGTCAAGGGTGGCAAGGCCAGGGGCTGCCTGAGTGCCACGTCTAAGAAGGACCCACTTTCAGTGCCACCCCAGCAAGTCCTGCAGCACAGCGCCGCCGTGGACACCTTTCGTGCTGCGCCCTGAGCAGGTCGGTGCCTCGCTTACTTCTGCACAATCTTGGCTGTAGCAACAAAGGCTAAAGGAGACCCCAGTCCGAGCCCCTGCTATTGCGAGTTCCTAATGCTCATCTCTTTCTCTTTTTGAGATTAATATTATCAGATCCTTCTTGGAGAACACAGTTGGGTACAAGAAATGGAAGAGAGCACCAGGGTTTCCTTCCTTTGGATGGGGGAGTGAACCAGTAAAGGCGTGAGGAGCCCCATGAAAGCCACAATGTAATTAGACGCCATTTTGCCTCACTCACTTCCTGTCTTGCCTCATCATGGAGCCCGTCCTCAGCATTCCTGCCTCCCAAGGCAGAGGCAGAGCTCTCGTTTTAAAGAACTGGAGAACAAAAGGCCTGCTGACCCTGAGGCCTCAGGTTCCTGGCTTCTCTGGGACATGTCAGCCACCTCCACCCTGGTCCTTCTGCAGCTGCATCTGCTCTCTGCCCGGCACCCACAGGCACCGTCAGGTTTCCTGTGACAGTTCTGTCGTCCACACAGTTACCCCTACAAGAGCAGTTATGGCTTGAGGGTTCTTGCGGATCATTTTCTGCACCTTCTCAAAGATGCATCGAAGGTCCACTGTCTCAAAGTTGTAGTGAAGGAACCTGCGGCAAAAATAGTTCTTCTGCATCTTTCTCTTCTCCCTGCTGTGGGTCTGATTTTATGCCACGTTCTGTACCCGTGTGTCACATGCTACCAGCGAGACTAACAGCAGATGGTTTAGGTCAGAAACCTTGGTTTTTCTAGAGAAAACTGAAAAAAGCCAGGGAGGACCTCGCTCCCTGCTCAAGAATCCAAAACTGATCTCCTAACAACCTCTGTGAAGAAGAAATTCTGGCTCATACCTCTTCTTACTAAACTGGAGAGGAATAAGTATCTCCGCGTGTGTGTGTGTGTGTGTGTGTGTGTGTGTGTGTGTGTGTAAATCGGGTGATTTAGCACTAGTAGCTAACACAGTTAGCTTCCTATTAAACAAATCTCAGCGTTCCCATACTAAGGATGTAGCACAGGGCTGGACACAGTGCGCGCTTAGTTTCAAAGCTTTTCTCTGTCCCCTCCTGCTGTTGTGGGTCCTCAGCACCGGAGGTTGGAGACAGCATGGCTGATGGTGACCTTGTGGATGCTGCCAGTGTGACGGGGCAGCCAGGGTCCAGGGACCGTTGCTCCGTGCTCTCTCTGCCTCCCCATCTCCAATGATGATGTCCTCAAGTGACCACTTCTGCTTTCCCTCCCTCAGGTTACCACATGGCTCCTCCAGGATCTGGCTGCTAATTACCCATGGAGTCTGATCTCAAGGAGGCTTCTGCTCTGTGCCAGCAACCGGGCGCTGTGCGTCCACCGGGGAGTCCATCCCGTCAGGAAGGCGACAGAGCCAGGATGAACCAGGTACAAGTGCTTTGAGAGAGATGGAAGCCTGATACCATTGTCCCTCTAGGAGGACAGTGAATCAGAGGACCCAGGAGAAGCACCTCAGAGGTGATGTGGAAGAGCCTTGCGCCTGGGCAGCCCTTGTAAATCCCTAACTCACATCAGGAGCTGGGCAATGAACTTGTGAACATCTCCACCCAGCGTGTCTACATTCATGTGTCCTTGTTAATTTTTCATAATTCCATCCACAATATTTCATTCTAACTTCACAATGATATTGCAAGGTTACTTCTATCAGCTTCATTTTCTATTAAAGATGACTGGTGCAAGGTCGTGCAGTGAAGGAGAAGCAGACTTGGGACCTAATGCCAGGTGTGTTGGCTTTATATTTCCTGGCTGTTCAGGGATTCCAGGCCTATTTTCAGATGTTCTTCAGTGCATATCAGTCCCTTGCTCCTCAAAGTGCAGTCTGAGGACCCGAGCATGGTCATTGCCTGGGGACTTGCTAGAAAGGCAGGATCCCAGCAGTCAGCCCAGACCTGCCACCTGCACCCACCAAGGTGGCCAAGTAACTTCCATCACCCTAAAGTTGGAGTTGTTAGTATACTGGAAGTATACTGTGCATGAGACATTAAGATGCCCCTAGTCACATTAAAAAGTAAAAGAGATGAGGTTACAAATACAGAAAATATTATTTCAATCTGTGTCAATATAAAAATGTTTAATGAGAACTATCACATTCTTTCTCTGTTGTGGTATCTTTGAAATAGGGTATGTCTAACAGTTACACATCTCAATCCAAGGTAGACACATCTTGATTGCTCAGAAACTGCATGTGACTCCCATATGGACAACACGGACAGTGCAGCCTATAGCAGGCTGCTTGGACTTCAGTGGGAACTGGAGCCACTGGGAGGGCTTGTCCAAACGCTGACAGTCCTGCCAGGTGCTGGCTGAGGAGATGCGGAGCAGGGTTCCACCTGTCACCTTTCTAACAAGGCCCAGGCAGCGCTGCTGTGGCTAGCCCCATGGACACGCAAGTGCTCTTGAGGCTGGCCCCCACCCTGTCCTAGGTCTTCCTGTTCTGACTGCAGAGGAGAAGCAGCACTGCGGCGTGTGGGGTTCAAGTGAGTCAGAGCAGGAAGGAAGGCTTGCTGAGCCGCAGGAGAAGCTGTTTCCTGGGCCCAAGACCCAGGTGAGGAGAGCTGGGCGCGTCCTTACCTGCTAGGGAAGAAGCGCTCTGTGTCTACTCACTGGCTACAAAGCCGCTTCTGTGACACAGGAAAGGCCGGGGGTGTGGCCGGACCCAGACCTGACACGCTTCCCTCACACTCCTGCCACCTCCTGTGTCATCTTCCCTGAAACTGGCCTCAGATCTCCCATGTCCTTCTCCCTCCATTCTGCCTTTTCCTGTCCCTCCTCAGAGCCTTCTGGCGGACTCCCCTCCCGGCTCTCTTACCCCCCACTCACTCGGCACTCTGCCGTCAGAAACACCCCTTCGGAAGTAAGTCCATCCGCAGCCCTCCTTCGATCTAAACCAGCTCGGCACTTTCCTTCCACTTCAGAACAGAGTCCAAGCTGTTCCCCTGAGGCACGTCAAGACAGCCTTCCATCTCTGTCACAAACAAGGTCCCTGGTCTCAGCTCTGTGCTGCCAGACACTGACCTCTGTCTCCTTTTTAAATAAGAAGTACGTACGCTCTTTGGCGACTCTTGGCGGCACACTGGGGGTCCCTCCCCTGGGATTCTCTTCTGCCCCAGCTCATCCTCCCTGCAGCTTCTCCACTCTGCTTTCAGGGTCATGTCGCTCCCTCCTGGGAGGCTTAGTCGAGTGCCCTATGGAAAGTAGCATTCACATCTTTAGACCATTCGGGTCGTTTCCTCACGCCACTGAGGCAGTTCGTTATGACTCGGTTGTTAATACATCTCTCGCCCCTCTAGGGCGGTGTGCAGCAGTGGAGGAGCACACGCGTGGCTCATTTCCACATGCCCTTGAACCCAGCCCAGCCCTCGCTCAGCGGTGGGCAGCCGTCCTTCGTGTGTGTGTTGTCGGCTGAATACCTCTGCCATGTGAATACGTTACAAGGGGAGAAACGACAGGAAAGAGGCTCGGGCGTGTCTCCAGTGGCCGTTGTTGGAAGCAGCAGAAAAGAGGAGGTCAGAGCGCTAACCTCACGTAGCATGTGAGCGCGTGCAGAAGGGATCCAGAAAACAGACCCGCTGCAGGGAAAGGGTCAACATCACGCACAGAACAGACAGCCGCGCACAGCACAGAGACCCTCAGGAAGCCCAGACCGGGGGCTGCAGGACAGTTTTCATTTCCTTTATTTGGACAAAGGGTAGAACTTGATAGCTCCTTTGCTGTTTAATTTAAATTAAATCCCACATGGTGGTTTACCGTGGAATTCTCAGATGTCAGCCACAATCTCCGGGACATATCCTTCCCTAGCTGGACCACATCTGCAGATTCCAGGGTCTGTTCCTCGTGCGCCAGGGCGCAGGCGGCATAGGGTCTCGGGCAGGAGTGCTGGCGTGGCTGGAGGGGTTGCTGGAGAAGTCTTGGGGCAGCACAGCACGGTGGCCGCCCTGGCTCCGCGGCTGACGCGGGCCCAGTGGCCGGGCCTCACGGGGGCTTCCATGTCCCAGGCAAGGCAGAGTCCCACAGAGGACCCAGCTGAGCTCTGTGAGCAGAGTGGCACTAGCCGGTCCTCCTCCTGTATGGAGCCTGCGCGGCCACCTCCCTGCCAGCCCTGTGTGGGCCCACCTCCCTTCTTTTTATCATTAATAATGAAATATTGAGACCAGGCTGCTAATGAGCCTAAACTCCCTCCTGTTGCTTTATTTTCCGCCTTCAGACTGTCACTTGAGAGTAAATTGCTTTCGTCTGCATCCTGTTCCAGTGATGACCCCCAGCACGCCCCCGCCCGCTCTGATTTCAGGGTTACCGGTCCCCTCGATGCGGTTTCCCGGGGGTGGGGGGGCGCCCATCCGCATCCTCGGGCCATGCAGGCTTCTCTCCTGCGACTGAGACCTCAGTCTTGCGCCAAGCTGCTCGAGTTTTACATTCTTGTACAGTACACACAGACACAACCTGTGAGTAAATAGCCAGATAGGACACGCCCATGGTGGTGTGTTACTTCTTGAACTCTAAGTAAAAGATGTAGGTACGGTGAGGCAGAGTGAGAGCAGTCTTGGAGGGAGGGCTACAAACCGGAAGCTGCTGTCTCTGCCTCGGCTACCGCTGCTCATTTCAGGGCATGCTAAGCATTGCCTGTCACCCGGCTGACGTCAGGACGCAAACAACCAACACCAAGTAGATACTTCGCGCTGCCGCGTGACAGTTAGTGTCTCAGATGCACTTTTGTTTTCTACTCAGAGATGTTCGACTGGCTTTTGTCGAATAGCCACTTTTCTTGTGGTGTCCTCTGCAGGCCAGTGCTCAGTGTGCTTTTGCTTCTTTCTGTCTGTTATCTCCTTTGGGTCTTCCTGCTCTTTAGAAACGAGGACTTTCATGCGCCCCTTTACACCCCAGCTTTGCCACTTACTAGACAACCCCGGCTCGCTCCCCACTAAGAGATCTGGCCTCAGATGATTGGCTTTTACTGATCATTCCCGTCTGCTTTCCATGCAGCAGGAGAATCCCCAGTGTTGCAGCTGCTGGTCACAGTGACATGCAGAGTGACAGGAACCGGACAAGAAGTCAGTCGTACTGAGCTTTCCTTCCTGGACATTGTGGTCTTCTGTTCGTCATAGATATGTGGACTCAATCTGATTTTTATAATATGGAATCAAAGTATCGTTTCTGTTGATTATTGGACAGTACGGACAACAGTTTGATTTTGTGTCTGAGGCAAGCACGCCCCAGGCCTTGCTCGTTTCCCTTGGCCTCGGCCCTGCCTGTCACTGACATAGCTTCTCCTCAAGTCTCTATCTTTCCCTCTGGCCTGTGGACATGCCTGTGCTGGTGCCTTCCAACTGCGTACAGGGCTGCTGTCCTGGTGCTGACCAGGTTGGGGGAAGGGAAAGCCCCTTTTACGGAGAAAGGGGGAGCTCAGAGGGCTGACCATAATATGAAAGCAGGCGGTAAAACCTACTTGAGATCTTCCTGATCCCGAGGTCAGGCCTTTAGATCTCCCTGGCTGATCCGTGCTGTCTCGTCCGGCTGCCCTGGAGAGCACATAAATAGGGCAACAGGGGGTGAGGTGGTTTATGAGCCCGACCCTCCAGGCCCGAGGTGGCCCCAGTGCAGGCGCTGGACATCAGGGCTCAAGCAGCGCAGCTCTTCCTTTATCATTTTCACCAAGAGGCTGAGGGGGCCCTGCAGTTAAGCATTTGAGGGATTTTCCACTGGGCCCCCTGATCAAAGAGAGATTGCATGATATTTGTCTCTTAAGTTCATTTGGCTTAAGAATAAAAGGGCCGCTGTTGGTCAGCAGAGAGTATTGAGCCTCCAGGACCCCTTGCCTCTATGCCCATTCCATTGATGTGGCTCTTCCATATATTCAAAGCTTTGAGGTTTGGAGAGAGTCTTAGCATTATTCAACCTGCCCTAGAAAAACCCAGTTCCTCTTAACTGGGAGACCATCCATCACTTCCAGCCAGCACAAATCCTGTAGCTAATCCTGCCCTGATGGTCACACAAGCACGTTCGGGTCTGGCATCACACCAGTCCCTGAGCAAAGCGGACACTCATTAACCTGATGCAAGTCCTTTTTTCCTTCAAATTGATTCTGGCTTGAAGCAAAGCGTATCAGTAAAACCTTTGTTCCAATTTGTTCTTCCAATATTTGCAAATATGCCTGGAGAATATATATCTATATATAAATGTCAGAGCTGGAAGCCTCGGACCGTTTACCCCCGTAACAACATTTCAAGTTCCTGCTGGTGCTCAGATCTCTAGGAGGGTGGTGGCCAATCTCCTAGAACTGAGAACCCAAACCGCAACCACAAACCCACTGCTCATCAAAGTGCCAACTCTGCGATTAAGCCTGAATGCTGAGGTTTTAGTTCAAATAAAACAACTTCTACATTATCATCTTTCATCCTAAAGAAGAGAACAACAGCAGAGCTCTCAGGGCCACAGCTCTTACTGGAAGGCAGAAGCTTGTGCGTCACACTTTCGGACAGTTGGCATGGTCTTTGCTGTTGCATGCACATTGATCACTTACTTGTCCAACCTTGGCTGTGGCAACATGTAGAGCTCTGGGTACTTGCTGTGGCATGCATGTCGTCACTGTCCACCACGCTCTGGCACAGTGCTCCTCAAACTTCGGCATGTGTCAGAACCACCAGCAGGACTTCCTGGTCCGCAGGGGCTGGGTCCCACGCATCTGTTTCGGTTGATCTGGAGTAGGACCTATGGTCGTGCGTTTTTAAAGGCTTCCGGGCATGATGGCTCCTTTTGCTGTCACTTTGACTGGATTGAAAGATGCCTAGAAATGAGTGCTGAGAAGTGAGCCATTGCTGTGACCATACTTGACAACAGGGTTCAGAATCTTTTGCAAAGATCTGTGGGAAGAATTTGGGGAAGGAAATATAGAGAATGCTAAGGATGCTGAAAGCAGAGCTGATCCAAAGTTTCTGACAAGGCTTCAGAGGACCAGAATTCCAACAAAAACATGGACAGCAAAGATTCATGCTCATGGGGTCTTAGATGGAAATTAAGAATCTGTTGGGAATTAAACTACGGACAACTCATGTTATACTCTAGCAAAGAACTTAAGTGTGTCATGTTCATCCTCTGAGGCTTTGTGAATTACAGGTGACACACTTGTTTATCTAGTAGCTGAAATGTCAGAGAATCACAACATTTGTGTAATGACCTGGGTATTACTGACTGCTCTTAGCTAGACTTAAAGTCAGAACTGGGGGCAAAACTCAAAGAGAAAAGATTCGAAAACCTTGTAGGCTGTCTAGAAAAGGAGGATATAGCCATTGAATAAATTAGGGCTAAGATATCAGGTATTTTATACCAGGTGATAAGAAAGATGCTGTGAGGCGATCAGCAAGTCCCCACTCATGGCCAGAGGTGTGGGTGTGTGAACTGTCCTGAAGACTTTGCACCTGGAAAGAAGGCCTCAGGCGCTCTGCTCACAGGAGGTGTCCAGCGAGTTGCTGCCTGGGGATTTGTTTTCCTGTGTTGAGCCATCATAAGCGCTCAGAGACCACCATAGCTGTGGTTTTCCTGATTTGCAGACTACAAACTTAGGGGTCATGGAGGCTTATACTACCATTTCCAAGAAAATCCTGGGATGCCGGGACGATGTGGCAGTCATAGTTGCTGCAAGCAGCCTGTGACAGGGTGACGCATGGGGAAGCTGAGGGAATGAAGCCCCAGCTGCTGCGGAGATCTCTGGGAGTCAGGGATGCCAAGGGCAGGGAATGCAAAGCTAGGGGTGCTATGCAGCCAGCCAAGTGAGGGGCCCTGAGGGCTACAACCAGTGTGTCCCAGAGGTGGGCTGCTCCCGAGGTTGCAAAGAGCTATAGAGTTTAATGTTTGCACTGCTGGATTTGGTCTTCTTTCTGTCTGATCCTTTCTATATATTCTCCTACTCTCTTTTAGAGTTGGAGTGTCTATTCTGTACCATTATGTCTTCAGAGGGTGTAACTTGCCTTTTGACCTTTACAGGGATGTGTAGCTGGGTGTGCCTTGAGTCTCAGAGGAGACTTTGGGCTTGGACTTCTCAGCAGTGACGGAACATTTAGACTCCAGGCACTTTGGGAGAGGGACTCAGTTCATTCCACATTATGAGATGGACATGAGCCTCTGTGGGTCCAGGGTAGGATGCTAGGGCTTGTATTTTTAATGTTGCCCAAAAGCCCATGTGAGAGAAGCTCAGTTGCTGTCCCATGGCACTGCTGGGATGTGGTGGAAGCCTTGGAGGTGGGACTCACTAAAGGCACTTAGATCAGTAGCAGGACAAGGGGAGATTGGAACACAGGTCTCTTCCTTTGTCTCTTTTGCTTCCTGCTGACCACGCAATGAACAAGCATTCTCTCTCTCCACTGCACACTCCCATCTGATGTGCTGGGCTGCCACAGGCCCAAAGTAGCAGCCAAGTGGCCACGGACTAAACTCTGAAACCATGAGCAGATAAACTTCTTTTTCCTTGCAGTGGATTATCTCAAGTATTTTGTCACAAAACAAGAAGAGCACGCTTTGAGGACCACTGATACTGACTCTAGATGTTGACTAGGTCATAGCTTCAGGCCAGTACTTTCCTTGGTCTTTGGGCTGTCCATGGATTTAGTGGAGCAATAAGTCTTTCCATTCTCCCAATTAAGATAGGTTATGTTCGGGCCAGGGATTTAGCTCAGTGGTTCCGGCGCCTGTCTTGCAAGCGCAAGGACCTGGGTTCGATCCCCGGTAACCACATACCTATACTGGGTGTGGAGACTCACGCCCAGCAGCAACCAGTACCACATACCACAGTGCCGGGCGTGGTGGCTCACGCCTGTAATCCCAGCACTTGGGAGTCAGAGGCAGGAGGATTGCTGTGATGAGTTTGAGGCTGAGCTCAGGGCCAGCCTGAACTACAAAGCGAGATCTTGTCTCAAA
>PVIR01014039.1:0-41027 GCA_004026965.1 Petromus typicus | reverse complement strand
CATAACAATACTGGGTGTGGAAACTCACCCCAGCGGCAACCAATACCACATACCAGTGCCGGGCGTGGTGGCTCACGCCTGTAATCCCAGCACTCGGGAGGCAGAGGCAGGAGGATTGCTGTGATGTGAGTTTGAGGCTGAGCTCAGGGCCAGCCTGAACCACAAAGCGAGACCCTGTCTCAAAAAACCTTAAAATAAAAAAAAAAAAAAAAAAAGGGAAGCGCAGTGGAGAGGAAGTTGAGGGTAGACAGATGTGGCCGGGTGCTAGGTCAGTTTCTGCAGAGCACACGGTTCCTAGAGGAAGATGGTGGGCAGAATTCAAGATGGCGAATGAATTTGGGTTATACTCTGAAGAGGGTGCTGAAAAGATTTTCCTGAACAGGCGAATGTATGAAAAATGGTATTTTATGATTACCTAGTAATTTGGAGGTGTGGAAAAGGCGCGGGCTTTAGAGTCAGACATATGTTTAAATCTTGGCTTATTCCACTTTTATGAAATGACACCAGTATTACTGTATGAGAGAGCAGTAGGGTTGAAGCACTTGGAGCTTTATAGAAGTTGCATGTGCATTTCCCTTCAAAAGGTAGAGAATAATGACCAGGAGAGGCATAGATGGCTGGGGGACTACCGTGTGTCTCCGTGGCAGACAATCATGACTGCAATAATAGTTAACATGTATCGAATATCTGCCGCATGTACCAGGTGTGGACTAAGCATTTTACTGAATTCTGTCTCCTTTAATTCTGATAGATCAACCCTGCAGAACAGTTGTTATTCATCCAGTTTGGGAAAAGGATGTGGCAGATCTGAGTTCATTTATGATTAGTAAGTGGTACACCTGAAGCAAGCTTGCCTCAGAAACCCCCCCCCCCCCACACACACACACCGTTTCGTCTAAGATGGTCTGGAATGGGAGAGACAATTGGTGTAAAAGAAGAGGGGAGAGTCTGGAGAAAAGGCCAACCCAGGAAGATAAATGGTGTATCTTCACAGAACTGGAGTTGTCATCTTAGGAGAGATGACAGGAGTTGGGTTTGGGGCTTGCTGAGACGGGGGTGATCACAAGTCGTTGTGATGGTAGGAATGAGTTCAGGAGTGGGTGAAGAGAGGATATGTTAGGACTCTCCAGTAAGTACAATAGGTGAAGCAGAAAGAGAATAAAAAAATCAAAAGGGGCCTGGGGATGTAGCTCAGTAGCACAGCGCCTGCTTGGCAAGTGTGAAGTCCTGAGTTCGATCCCCGCTATCAAAGAAGAAAACAAAAAGCAGAAGACTATGAGCCTGTCTTGGGACATGTGAGAGGAGAGATAAGGAAAGAACCTTGAGTGTGGGTGAAAAGATTGAAGAGCCAGGCTTGTGGAGCGCCAGGGTAAAGGGGCAAAGAGGTCCTGAGGGAGGAGGAGTTGGCAGTCTCAGGAGATCAAATGGATTAAAGACAGTAAACACGTCCGAACAGTTCACAGTCCAGTAGAGAGCTGGAGACAGATTATTGTGACAGAGACAGGGACAAAGCCTTGTCCCCACCGAAAAAAGACTGTGAACAACCCAACTTTGGAAGATTTGGGAGTGGCCTACAATGGAGTCAGAAGTGACCTCTCTGTCCCCTAGTGACCATGATGAATATGAGGTAAAACAAAAAAATCCAGATGTGGTGGTGCACACTAGTAATTCCAGCATTGAAGAGGCTGAGGCAGGAAGATTCCGTGAGTTTGAGGCCAGCCTGGGCTACAGAGTAAGACCCATTCTCAAAAAACAAAACAAACAGAAGAACAAATCCCTTCCCAAACAGGAAAAAACACTTAAAGTCAGGTACCCAGAAGTCCTAACTTCAGTGTGCTTTGGGCAAGTCAATCCTTGGAGTCTTGATTTCCTCACATGTAAGATGAAGCTAATGTCCCTGGTCTTCTCCAAGTCGTGGGAGAGACCAAGTGAGAATGGTTGGAGTTCACCACTTAATTGATTGGCCAGGTGACCAAATGTTAAGTAAAAGTTATGTTGAAGGCCTACAGATGCCCAGTACGTAACTAGAAGCAGAATAAAGCCTGACCCTCATTTTGTATTCTTCCTTCTTGTAGATCTTGGGTCAGATCTCCTCTCAGCTCTGCCTACGGGTGTGTTGATCATTTTGGGGTGTCTAGGGACTGACTGGACAGAGTTGCTTTGGCCTGAATTTACATGATCTCATCCCCTTTCGAGACCGGAGTTGAAATAGGTTTACAGGGACATTCAGCCACACCCAGAAGTCTCCAACCCCTGTGTACTCACTCTTACCTGATTCCAGGAAAGGTGGAGCCCCACGTGACGAGACCTCTGTAACAGAGATGATCCTTTCCCTCAGCCAGGAAGAGTCCGAGACTAAGACCCAGAACTGAGATCAAGTGGACCCCAACCCATCTGCTAATCTTGGGCACCTGGCTTCTTCTCTTTGTGGGTGAGCCAGTCCGAATCCTAGCGTGAGTGTGTCCCCCTCCAGCCACCAATGCTGGAGTCTTTCCTCTAACTTTCTAGTTAATATTTTTTTTCTGTTAAAAAACCCAAAACCTTTGATATTGATAATATTATCAAGGAATGTTATATCAGTGCCAGAGCTTAGAGGAGGCACCCCTTTCCTTCATTTCTTATTTCTTTTTTTAGGGGGGAGGATACCAGGGATTGAACTCGTGACCTTGTGCTTGTGAGGCAGGCACCAGAGCCACTGAGCTAAACCCCCAGCCCTCTTCTCATTTCTTTCTTTCTTTTTTTTGTAGTTTAGGCTGGCCCTGAGCTCAGCCTCAAACTCACATCACAGCAATCCTCCTGCTTCTGCCTCCCAAGGGCTGAGATTACAGGCGTGAGCCACCACACCCGGCACTGTGGTATGTGGTACTGGTTGCTGCTGGGTGTGAGTCTCCACGCCCATTATTGTATGTGGTTACCAGGGATTGAACCCGGGCCCTTGTACTTGCAAGACAGGCGCTGGAACCACTGAGCTAAATCCCCGGCCCCCTTCTTCTCATTTCTTTATTCAGTATATATTTATTATGTATATTTTGCTGCTGTTTTGTTTTCATGTTTGAGACAGGGGCTCGCTATGTAGTTCCAGCTGCCTTAAACTCTGTAGTTCAGGCTAGCCTTGAACTTGCAGTGATTCCCCCTGGCTTAGCTTAGTGCTGGGATTATGAAAAAGTCAGTTACAGTGTCTGCTTGTAGAGGACAATCAGTTAGGAGATAGACATTACTTAGATAGTAAGATAACACAAATATGTCCTTTCAGAGAGCACAGTGTATTATGGGAGTGGAGGGGAGGAAACTACAGATCGTCTAGAGGCAGCAGAAGGTAAGAGGAGCCGTGACTGAGCAGCAGGAATTTCCTGTGTAGAGCAGAAGGAGCTGTACCTACAATGGTACAGATATATATGAAACCAACAGTACTTTTGTAATAGTGCCAAGGCAGTATATTCTTTCCTAACTCGTCTTCTTGTGAGAGTGCTGTGTGGCTTTCCCAGGGTTCATGACTTATCTCCGCACATGCAGTACCGAAGCAGGACAACAGTACAACTGGCTTCTATGAAACCAGATACCAGTTTTCAAAAATGTGAAACAATATCATTCTTCTCACTAAATGTTTTATTTTTGAAAATGTAGGGTTTTTTTATAGCAATATTTTACAGGTTAACAGATGTATTTATCATTAAAAATTAATATGCAAATGCCTTAAAATTTCTCAGTTTTGATTTCTATTACGAACAAATCATTCACACAAACAAAAGCTCTCTAGAGTCCTCAATTTTTCAGAGTATAAAGAGAGTCTTGAAAAATAAAAGAGGATCCTAAAGTCTGAAGTTTTGGTAATTCTGTTTCAGGCACAGTAGGGTATTACCTAATATCTCTTTTTCTCTCCTGGGGATGGAACCTAGAGACTCATATGTGTTAGTCCACAGAACTATATCTGCAGCCCCATGGAGCAATTTTTAATAGAGGAGTGACATGATAACATTTGACTTCATTCAATGAATAAATTAAATACATATTTAGTTGTGGTTATCCTCCTGCTTCAGCCTCCCAGGTGCTGAGATAACAAGTAGGTGCCACTCTTGTCCTCAACAAATACTTATCAAATGGCTACTTTGTGTTGATACTATCCTAGGTGCTGGAATACAGCAATAAACAAATCAGATAAATCTGTTTTTACATAACTTAAAGTATAATAGGGGTGACGGACAACAAAATAATTAAAAAATATATTAAGATAGTAACTAACTTAGGGAAAAGCGGGGAATCAGGACATGAAGTATGAAGAGCGTGTGTGTGTGTATGTCTGTGATATTTTGGACAGAGTAGCTGGGGAAGGCCTCATTTAGAAGGTGGGTTTTTTGTAAAGAATGAAGGAACAAGACAGTGAACCAAGCAGTTATCTGGGAGAACAAAGTTCAGGCAAAGAGAATAACAAGTGCAAAATTCGGAGACAAGAGCGTACCTGACAAATTTGAAGAACAGCATGGAGACCAGTGTGGTGGAATGGGAGAGCGGGAGTAGGAGAAGACGGGGGTTCTGGAGACAGGAGACCTTCATGTGGTTCGGAGACAGCTGCTTCAGGCTGTACCAGACTTGCTTTGGTTTCTGGGCGGGGGAGGGTGAAAAGCCCTAAGTAGAAAGATCATCTGGAAGGTGACTGCAATTGTTCAGGAACAAGTAGATGATGACCTGGCCAAGATACAAGTGGAAACAGTGAGGTGTAGCTGGGCCCTTGATAGATTTTGAAGGCAGAGTTCATCAGACTTGACAATGGGTTTGATATGGAGTATGAAGAAAAGAGAAACAAGTTACACCAAACTTGTTACCTGAGCGACTAGAAGAAGAGTTGCCTTTATCAGACACAAAGAAGACTGGAGGGATGGGTTTGTGTAGAAATATCAACAGATCAACTTGGGCCTCTCCCTGCCTCTAGTTGGAGAGGTGTGAAGTAGATGTCTACTAAACAGCCAAATAGGTAGGGCAAGTAGGCTATGTCATACTCGGGTCTGAGCTCAAGACAGAGGTTGAGGGAAAGGTGAGTTGGGAGGTTCTCAGAATAAAGATAATATTTAAAAACTCAAGAACCAGGAGAAATTATTTAGGAAATGAGTGAGTGTAGAAGAGTGTCAGTGACTGGGTTCTAGGCGAGTTCTAATAATTAGAGGTGAGAAAAATCAGCAAAAGAGAGGGAGAAGAAACAGCCAAAGTAAAGAAAATAACAGAGTGAGAAATCCTGGAAGCCAAGTAAGACCATGTTGTAGGAAGGGTGAGTAATCAACTGTGTTATGAAGATCAAATAACATGAAGATTAAGAAATGGTTATTTTAAAAAATTTTTTAATCTTTATTGGTACATTACATATATGCATCATGATTGCACTCCATAATGGGGATTTGTACCAGTATAAGACACAACTTAATTCTCACTTTTTCCCATAGCCCTACCCACCCTACCACCCCCCCATATACATAAAATTTGTTTCCTTACTTTTTTGTTACAATCTCATCATTTTTCCCCCTTTACCCTATTTTACATTGAGCATTTTCTATTTCACAATATATAACATACAATTCTAGGACTCATTTACATCTTTATTTTCTCATACCAGAGAAAAGATGCGATATGTACCTATCTGTGCCCTATTTATTTCACTTATGAGGATATCCTCAAGGTATGTCCATTTAAGTATAAATGATTCAAACTTATCATTTTTTGTGGCAGAGTAATACTGCATTCTGTAGAAGAACCACAGCTTTTTATCCAGTCTCCAGTTGATGGACACTTGGGTTGTTTCCAAGATGTAGCAATCACAAATTGGGCTGCTATAAACATGGGTGCACATATGTCACTGTGATATGAGTCTTTTAATTCTTGTGTGTATATACCCAGCAGAGCAATGGCCGGGTCAAATGGGACCTCCATTTCTAGCTTTTTGAGGAATCTCCAAACTGATCTCCACAGGGGTTGTACGAGTCTACAGTCCCATCAACAGTGGAGAAGGGTTCCTTCTTCTCCGCAGCCTCGGCTGAATCTGAAATGGCAGCCATTCTATGTGGAGTGAGATGAAATCTCAATGTTGTTTTTATCTGCATCTCTCGAATGACTAATGATGTTGAGCATTTCTTCATATGCTTCTTAGCTGCTCTTACTTCTTCCTCTGAAAAATATCTGCTCATTTCAGATGGCCATTTTTGAATTGGGTCATTAAATTTGGGTGGGCTGATTTTTTGAGCTCTTTATATATTCTAGATAGTAGCCCTTTGCCTGAGGAACAGCTGGTAAAGATTTTTTCCCACATTGTTGGTTGCCTTTTTGCACCGTTGGTGGTTTCCTTTGCTGTGCAGAAGCTTTTTTAAAAGAATGAGGTCCCATTTGTTGATTTCCTCAGCCAATTCCTGTGCTATAGAAGTTTTGTTCAAGGAAATGGTTATTAATGGGCATTGCTAGTGCACACTTGTCATTTCAGCACTCGGGAAGCTGAGACAGGAATATCTCTGTGAGTAGAATACGACAAAACATACTGCAAGAATCCCATCAGTGTTGTCAAGCACGCTGCTCTGCTAAGTGAGATAGTCTTCAGGGAAAAGGGCTGAGAGCACACATAAAATGTGACAGCCACAGCTTGTTACAGCATCTTGTAGGACCGTGGAGGGAGTGAGGCCATGCACTGCCTGGGGAAATCGGGGAGATCAAAGAAATCATTACTAAATGGAAGTCACTTTTGAGATGAGCATAACTAAACAGATCCTATTTTAAAAGTAGTTGTTTTAAATGTAATATACTATGAGCATTACTGGACGAGCATTAAAAATGAAGATGATGATGTGAGGTTTTTTTTTTTTTTTTAAGGTTTTTTGAGACAGGGTCTCACTTTTGTGGTTCAGGCTGGCCCTGAGCTCAGCCTCAAACTCACATCATAGCATTCCTCCTGCCTCTGCCTCCCGAGTGCTGGGATGACAGTCGTGAGCCACCACGCTGATTGCTGCTGGGCATGAGTCTCCACACCCAGTATAGGTATGTGGTTACCGGGGAATTGAACCCGGGTCCTTGCACTTGCAAGACAGGCGCCGGAACCACTGAGCTAACTCCCCGGCCCCTATGATGTGAGTTTTTAACTGGTAGAAAAGGCAGGGTAAAGTGGATGGGTAGTGTACGCCTGTAATCCCAGTACTCTGGGAAGCCGAGTCAGGAAGAGCACAAACTGAAGCCCATTTCAGTGATTTAGCAGGAACCTGTCTCAAAATAGAAAGTAAAATAAAAAGGACGGGGGGTGTAGCTCAGTGCCAAAGTCTTGGGTTGCCCGGTACCCAGTATGGCAAACAACGACAACAACCAACAATAAATAGATACCGGAGAGTAAAGATGTGGAAGGAAGGGTCTGAGTGTTCGTGTTCAGGGTCTAGAAAAGTTTTCAGCCTCAGGTCAATCCCTTATCTTGGTCTCAAGATCCAGCCCCAAATGATTTGGGGGAATCTGCCACTCATGTTTTTCCCATAAGAACTTATGCAAATCCATGTACATACAATGGAGCCCTGTGTACTTACTTTAAAAAAGAGGAAGTACTTTATGATTAGCACATGTTTCCAAAATGTATTATAGAGCAGAAGAAAAACAAGGAGCAGAATCCTGTGCATGGCATGCCACTATTGATACAAAAATGTGTGTGTGTGTGTGTGTGTGTGTGTGTGCGTGCGCGCACGTGTAGTTGCTTGTTTGCAAGGTTTGAATGCAGCAGTTGCCCCCTGGAGGAAAGCTTCATGGCTTGAGGACAAGCTGGGAGAGAGATTTTTCATTTTATATCTTTTTTGCCTTTCAGTTTTTAATCCTATGAACTTTTTTTTTTTTTTTTTTTTTTTTTTGAGATAGGGCTTGTAGTTCAGGCCCTGAGCTCAGCCTCAAACTCACATCACAGCAATCCTCCTGCCTCTGCCTCCCAAGTGCTGGGATTACAGGCATGAGCCACCATGCCCGGCACTATGGTATGTGGTACTGATTGCTGCTGGGGTGAGTCTCCACGCCCAGTATTGTAAGCGGTTACCGGGGATCGAACCCAGGCCCTTGCACTTGCAAGACAGGCGCCAGAACCACTGAGCTAAATCCCTGGCCTTTTTTTTTTTTTTTTTTTTTAGACAAAGTCTCACTTTTGTAGTACAGGCTGGCCTGGAACTTACTATGTAGCCTGGGCTAGCTTCAAACTCACAGTAATCCTCCTGCCTCTGCTTCCTGAGTGCTGGGATTACAGGTGTGAGCCACCACACCTGGCCCTGAACTTTTTAAAAAGATTGATTTCATTGATACATTTTATACATGCAGTATGGTCACGTTTAACATTGAGCACTGGTACCTGTACATGACACATCTTGATTCTCAATCCTATGAACTTTTAAAAAGTAAGTGTTGTTGGGTATGGGAGCCCACATCTGTAATCCTAGCACGCAGGGTGCTGAGGCAGGAAAATCACTACAGGATTGAGCCAGGCTAGGGTACATAGTGAGGTCAGGTCCAGCTTTAACCTAATGAGACTCTGTCTCAAAAAAAATAAAATAAATGAACAAATGTAAGTGTAATTGTGTCTCAAGGCCACTGAAAAGAGGCTAGAAGATATTTGAAAATAGTGTAAGAAATGGCAGTTCATTTAGGTAGGCAATTTCAAAAGAGAAATAAAGTTACTAGATATAAAGTTACAAGAAACTCTCTAACAAATTAATTTACATATATAAAGTTTTTTTTTTTTTTTTTTTGAGACAGGGTTTCCTTTTATGGTTCAGATTGGCCCTGAGCTCACTATGTAGCCCAGGCTAGCCTTGAACTCACAGCAGTCCTTCTGTCTCTGCCTCCCAAGTGCTGGGATTACAGGTGTGGGATTGCCCGGCATTGTGGTATGTGGTACTGATTGCTAGTGGGCGTGAGTCACCTCACCTGGCATTGTTGTATGTAGTTACCAGGGATCGAACTCTGGACCTTGCGCTTGCAAGGCAGACTCCAGAACCACTGAGCTAAATCCTCCGCCCATATTTATTAATTTTAAAATCATAAAACAGCTCAAATAAATCAATAAGAAAAAGGCTTGCAACTCAATTCAAAATGACCAATGAATAAAATAAAAGTTTTTATAAATAGAAATACAAAGGGATGTTATAGGAGCCGTTTAGATGACCAACCTTGCTTACAGTTAGAGATAGGCCAGTTAACACAGTGAACTACTTCCTTCTCACCAAACTACAAATCCCACCAAGTAGAAGTTGGTTGTTACTGAGCATCCAAGAGAATGTAGTAAATAGGCATCCTCAGTAACCAGAAAGGGGTGGAAAGCAGTGACTCTCTCTAGGTACAGCTGGGTGAGCCCTGCCAGCCCTGCAGATGGGCAGCCTTTGACCCAGCAGTTCTGACACAGACAACGTATCCTACGTGGATGCCCTTGCATGTGTATAGACACAAGGACACAAGGACAGCTCCCAGGATCATTTGTTGTAGCACTCTATGTAATTACAAAAGACTGAAACCAACCTAATGATTTTTCAGTTGAGGAAATTGCTACATCCAAACGGAAAGCAAGGTGGCTGTTGAAAACAATGATGTGGATCTATATTCTGTTCCGATATGACCTCAACTTAGCTCTTTCATTGTCTCTGGCTTGGACTACAGCAGGAACTTCTGGGGTGGTCTCCCTCCTTTCTCGTGCCCTTCGGGGACCTGCTGCATGACTGAGAAGGCCCAGAGCAAAGTGGAAATGCAGGGACCTTCGTAAACAGTAGTGAAACTCTCAGGTGGTGAAGGCAGAGCATGAAGACCAGGGTGGGGCCTGGGAGACTGGAGAGCTCACGAACTCTCAAAGTTCAAACCCCCACCCCTTGGATGGCGCTTGGGGGCCACCATCTCTTCTACCTTGTGTGCTGTGTGCCTGCCTACCGAAAAATAACTACAAGGTGACCATGTGTGCAAATTCTCCTTGAAATCTTGCACTCAAGTCGTTCTTCATTACTCTCAGTCCTGCACATCATTTTGTTAACTTTTTTTTTTTTTTGAGACAGTCTTGCTACATAGTTCGGATTGGGCTTGAACTCACCATATAGCCCAGGCTGGCCTCAAACTCATGGCAATCCTCCTACCTCAGCCTTCTGAGTTCTGGCAGTATATATAAGTGTGTATCTCCATACCTGGCCTTTTATTAACTGTCACATTTTTCTTCCTCCCTCTCTCGCCCCTTACTCTAGGTTTCCTTTGCTAGTTCCAACTGACTGTTTATTTAGACAGGGTCTAGATTGGCCTTGAACTCACTATGTGATCTGGGTTGACCTCAAACTTGCAGTGGGTGGTCCTCCTGCCTCAGCCTCCTGTGCTCAAATCATGGGTGTGTGCAACTATGCTTTGCTCAACCGACCTTTTAAATTCAGAAGCTTCTGAGGGCAGTTTTCAGCCCTCTTCTCTTTCTATTCTTTTCACATGAAGAGATTTCATCCTTTGCCATAGTCCCAAATGCTATCTGCAACTCAGCAAGCAGCACATTTTTATTTCTACTCTGAACCTTGATCTTAAACTCCTAGAAGCAATTGCTTATGCCTCATCTATACCTCACTGTCTCATGGGGTTGGCAAGAGGACAAAGCCAAGGTCACGTTATTCCTATTTATAATCTCATCTTCCCACCCTTTACTCCACTTACCCAGTTATGCATGCTAGGACTCTTGGAGCAACTTTGGTAACTCCTTATCCTCCCTGGAAGCCACCCAGAAGTTTATTCTTGTAGGTTCTACTTCACACAAGATTTTGCTAAGCCTATGGGCTGCCTACATCACCTGTGTACCCCCTCCCACAGCACCTTGTACTTCATAGTACTCATCTACATTTCTACATTATACTTAATTTGTGCAATTCCATCTCTCCCTCTACATGACAAGCTCCATGAGTGCAAGGACAATGTCTGACTTACTTCTGGCACATAATAGGTGCTTAACAAATATATATTATCCCTGTGTTCTAGGCTTGTCTTCAACTCACTTTGTAGCTCAGACTGGCCTTGAAGTCCTGGTAATCCTCCTGCCTCAGCCTCCTGAGTTCCAGGAATTACAGGCATGTCCTACCGTGGTTAGTTTAACAAATATGTGTTAGGTGAACAAATATAAGTGCTCACAGTAAAAATTAATATATTTTGTTTTGTAACATAATGCCTATGGTGTGCTCACAATAGGGGGCAGCAAAGTATAGGCGATAAAAGAGTCCAGGCCTCAGTCTTAGAATGAAGGGTGACTTTAGACAAATCACTTAACCTTTCTGAGATCCCATTTCCTTCTCTGGGAGTCCGAGCTAATTCTCCTTCCCTTGGATCCAAAGAGGTAGTAGACATAAAAGGGTTTCAGTGCTGTACAAACAGGAGAGAGTTCTATTAGAGTCAGCCAAGATAAATATTTGTTGAATGCATGGAGACAGGAAGAGGACTTGAGTTTTGTGACTTTGGAACGGATTCCAACAAGAACAGAGCGGAAGTGGAAGTTCCAGGAAGAGACCGGCCCAAGTCCAGAGCCAGCCAGAGGCGAAGCTGTGGAGTCAGCGGTTTGCAGGGCGTCGGGCAGCCCTGCCTCCCGTGGGTCACGCACTGCTCTTTCCTCCTGGACAGCACAGAGGCTGGTCCTACCGTCTGTCCATCCGTCCGTCAGTCTGCCCGTCCGTCAAGCTTGACAAGAGCCTGGCCTTCCTCAGATAGAGGAAACAACCAGCTCCAGAGCAGTGAGTTCCAGATGAGAAGGTCTGGCTTCTGTGGAAGGAGAGGTGACGAAAATGGACAAGGATTAAGGCAGTCCTAATTTGGGCCACAAAAAAATAATTGCATAGACACTGAATCTGTGAGATGTGACTTTATAGTAATATGAGGAAAAATCTGTGAAAGTTTTTTCATATATATCACTTTAAGTGAAATTCTCTCTCATGTATACTTTTGGGAGTTTAAAAATGCACCTAATCAATATTATAACCACTACTGCAATCAAAATATAGAACTGTTAATTACCACCCTCTCCCAGCTGTATGTGCTACTTCTTCGCAGTACTAACTTGCCTGAGCCAGTCATGATGGTGCTTGCCTGTAATTCCAGCACTTGGGAGGCTGTGACAGGAGGATTTCTGTGAGTTCAAGGGCAGTCTTGGCTACATAGCAAGACTCAGTCTCCAAAAACAAAACAAAGCAAAACAAGAAACAAAACAAAACCGGTTTCTATGAACATTTTCTTTTGGACGTTTGCATGCAAGTAACATTTTATCTTCGGTGGCAAAGTGATAAGCAGGTTACTGGGCTGTCCGCTAAGTGGATGTTTATGAGAAATCCAGAAGGGTCTTATCATTTTGCCCTCCTGCCAGTGATGCACGAGCCCTCAACTTGCTCTGCATCTTCACCAGAAATTACTATTGCCAGGCTTGGCGTCAGCTTTGCGAGGTGTATGGACGTAATTCACTGTGGTTTTCATTCATATTTTCCTGACCACTTAGGCCATTGTGTATCTTTCCATATGCTTATCGGCCCCTCTGTGTCTTCTGTGCTGAAGTATTTGTTCAAATCTCCACCTCTGCTTTTTTGGTAGTAAATTCTGGATTCATTTGTTAGAAATGTAATTTGCAGGCCAGGGACTTAGCTCAGTGGTTCTGGCGCCTGTCATGCAAGTGCAAGGACCCGGTTCATTCCCCCGGTAACCACATATAATACTGGGCGTGGAGAATCATGCCCAGCAGCAATCAATACCACATACCACAGTGCTAGGCCTGGTGGCTCACGCCTATAATCCCAGCACCCGGGAGGCAGAGGCAGAAGGATTGCTGTGATGTGAGTTTGAGGCTGAGCTTGGGACCAGCCTGAACTACAAAGTGAGACCCTGTCTCAAAAAAAAAAAAAAAAAAAAAAAAAAAAAGAAAGAAAAGAAAAGAAAAGAAAAAAAAGAAATGTAATTTGCAAATATTTTCTTCTAGCCTATTGCTTTTTAATTCCCTTAATAATATCATATCTTTCCCCCCAGTCCTGGGGATTGAACCCACTATACCTACCCCTCTTTATTTTTTGAGTTTTGACACAAGGTCTTGTTAAACTGCCCAAGCTACCCTCAAAATTGTAATCTTCCCATCTCAGCTTCTGTCAGTGCTGGGATTACAGGCGTGTGCCCTCATGCCCAGTTCAACAGCACCTTTTTCTTTTGGCTCTGGGATTTGAACTCAGGGCGCTAAGCTTTCCAGGCAGGTGTTGGGGTGCTGAGCTACATCCCTGGCCCTAACAATATCTTTAAAAGAAAGAAAAATGGCAAAGTCTAATTTAACAAGTTTTCTTTTTATTAATTGTGCTTTAATATTGTACTTAAAAACAAGGTAACAAATATTGTTCTATGGTTTCTTGTAAAAGTTCTTAGTTTTACATTTAGGTCTAAGATTCATTTCAACCAATATTTTCATAGATCTGATATGGATGTCAAAGTTTACATTTTTGGCATGAGAATATCCAGTTGCTCCAACATCTTTTAGTAGGTATCTTTTAGAAAATTCTTTTACTTTAGCTCTTCGGTATTTGCATATTATACTTGTGTTCGTTTCTTGATGAATTGACCTTTTTATCACAATAGAAATCTCTCTGTATCTTTATATTTAAAGTAGGTTTATTGCAAGTAACATATAGTCAGATCTTGAGTTTTGCTTTTTCTAGTCTGGTGATCTCTATCTTTTATATGGTGTGTTTATACTATCTACATTTAATTATATTTAATGTAATTATAAGGGCTATTTTTAGTCTATAACTTGTTATTTTTGTTTTTCTTCTCTTTTTTGCCTCTCAAATTCTTTTTCTTATTATATTTTGGATATTCGAATATGTTTCATGGTCTACTTAAATGTATTCATTGTTTCTTTGTGGTTTTAAAAAATTGTTCCTCTAGTGACATATATGTATTTATATTTTTTCTAGTATTGAAAATTACACTCAGAACCTTTTCCTGAGCTATCTCCTCAATCTATTTTTTTTTTTTTTTTTTTTTTTTTTTTTTTTTTTTTTTTTTTTTTTTTTTTTTTTTTTTTTTTTTTTTTTTTTTTTTTTTTTTTTTTTTTTTTTTTTTTTTTTTTTTTTTTTTTTTTTTTTTTGGTACTAGCAATTGAACTTAGTACCTTGCACTTGCCAGGCTGGTGTGACATCACTGACCTGATCTGAGACCCCTCTTTTTATTTTTTAAAGAGAGGTTCTCACTAAATTGCCTAGTTTAGGCTTGAATTTGCAATCCTCCTGCCTCAGCCTCCCAAAATGCTGGAATTATGGATGTATGCCTGCACATACATAACTCTTGAAAGTAAACTAAAATCGGTATTTTACCATTTTAAGTAAAACACTAAAGACTTACAATTGTAATTTGCTTTTGTTTTTGTGCTTTTTGAGGCAAGGTCTCCATATGAAGTTCAGGCCAGCCTTGAATTTGTGGCAGTCTTCCTACCTTCTGGGATTACAGGTGTGTGCCACGGTGCCCAGATTAAAATGTCTTTACTTCACCTCTGTGCCAGGAGGAGATATTCATGAGGTAAAGAATTTCAATTTGATAAATATTTTCTTTCAGTATTTCACAGATACAATTTCACTTTTTTCTAGCCTCTATGGTTCCAATAAGAAATATATAGTCATTAGAATCATTATTCCCAGGGCCAGGGAGTTAGCTCAGTGGTTCCAGTGCCTGTCTTGCAAGCGCAAGGGACCCAGGTTTGATCCCCAGTAACCACATAACATACTGGGTGTGGAGACTCACACCAACAGCAACCGGTACCACATACCACAGTGCCGGGCGTGGTGGCTCATGCCTGTAATCCCAGCACTCGGGAGGCAGAGGCAGGAGGATTGCTGTGATGTGAGTTGGAGGCTGAGCTCAGGGCCAGCCTGAACCACAAAGCGAAACCCTGTCTCAAAAAACCTAAAAAAAAAAAAAAAAAAAGATCATTATTCCCAGAAACAATAAACAAAAAAATTTCCTCCTCTTAGATAATGTACTGTAGTTTTCTGGGGACCCCCGCCCCCTTTATTTGAGACAGGGTCTTGCTCTATGATCTTTACATCAAGAACTTCTCTAGACCTTTCTTTAAGTTCATTTGTTCATTCCTGTTATCTCCCTTCTACTATTGAGCCCCAGCAACAATTATTTTTACCTCATACGATACTGACTTAGTTCCTCTGTTGTGATACTTCTCTGGTGAGGATGTCTATCTTTCCCTTTATTTCCAGGAAGATGGTAATGATAGCTGTTTTCAGGTCTGTCAGATATTATAGCATTTCTAAACATCTGAGTCACTTGGGGATTAGCCTCTGTTTATTTCCTCTTCTCTTCAATGTGGGTTTTGGTCTTTGTTAGTAATCTGGGGCTGTATCTCGATCACCTTGAATATTATTTGTAGGACTCTGAGTCTTGTTTAAGTCCTCTGCATGATGATTATTTTTACTTTAGCAGGAAATCAATGTAGACTTACACTACAGGCTCTGCTTCACATTCTATGGGCGGTGTTCACAGGGTCAGGTCTGTGCTGTGCTGTTTGCATTTGCGCCTCTTATGTACCACTCGGGGTCTGGCCTGAAGTTTAGGGGGTGGTTTATAGTGTAGTTATGTTCCCAGAGCTATTACTAAGTTTCTTTGATGTCTTCTGTACACGTGCAACTTGGAAGTGACCCCAAGACTTCTGCTGGCTCATGCACCAGATTAAGGGATCCCCTTTCCTGTCTGGGATTTCTCATACACTACAGAGGCTCCTCTCCTAATGCTCAGAGAGATGAGGCTGTCTCAGAATTTTAGCTTCCTATAGTGCCACGCCATGATTCTAGCCCACACCTAAGATGAAGAGGCAAGATGAGAGAGAGAGAGAGAGAGAGAGAGAGAGAGAGAGAGAGAGAGAAAGAGAGAGAGGAAGAGGAAGGGAGGAGGAGAGAAGGAGGACTCCCTTCGTAGTTTCCTAACCACTCTTCTGAGCTTCTGTATTTGACACTTTAACCTCAGGGGCCTTTCAGGCCAGGAGAGGCCCACCTCTCTCAGTGGAGCTAACACTGGCAAAGGACGCTTTCACACGTGCCCTCCACACGCAAGCTCATGAACTCAGCTTTCGTAGGCTCTCCCACTCCAGGCCCTGTTCCCCAGCCCTGATCCCTCCAGGCCAGATACTAGACACCCAGGGGCGGTCCCTGTCCCCTGGCATGCTGAAATTATTCAGATCAGCCAACTGTAAACCTGCCTGCCTTATCTTCCCTCATCCATTCTTTTCCTCAGAAAACACAGTAAAGTTTCTCTGTCTACAACCCATTTCCTATTCTCTCTGTGACCCTGCAGGTCGGGACAGGTCCCTTCTTTTGGAACTGTATTAAATTATCTTTTCTGCGGCAATTATCTGATCTGGTGGCTTCAGTATATCTAACTCTACATGAAATTTACATTTTACAGCATCTGTGCAAAGCGATCCCCTTTTCCACTTCCTCTGTCTAGAGAGATGAGTGCTCAGAGTTTTCAGTGACCGGGCACCCACTTCCTGACACTCTCCTGTCCACCAGGCTCCCTTCCTGGCCCTCTGGACACAAAGATGGGGTTGCGTGGTGGTTTACCTTCTGACTATTACACAGCTTCCAGATGCGGCCCGCTTTGGGAGGAAGCCTGGAGATAAAGGAGCACACTCCACACCCAGGCATTTGCACGGACATGGTGGGCTTTCAAGTTTTGACCTTCTTCCCTGATCTGTCTGCTACTAGTCTTCAGAGAGCTGCTTTTTAAAATTTATTTCCTTATTAGTTGTAGCTTTTCTTTTCTTTTCTTTTTTTTTTAAGGTTTTTTTGAGATAGGGTCTCGCTTTGTAGTTAAGGCTGGCCCTGAGCTCAGCCTCCAGCTCACATCGCAGCAATCCTCCTGCCTCTGCCTCCCGAGTGCTGGGATGACAGGTGTGAGCCACCACATCCGGCACTGTGGTATGTGGTACTGATTGCTGTTGGGGTGAGTCTCTACAGCCAGTATTGTTATGTGGTTACCGGGGATCGGGATCGAACCCTGATCCTTGCACTTGCAAGACAGGCACCGGAACCACTGAGCTAAATCCCTGGCCCCTAGTTGTAACTTTTCAATGTTGAATGTGATCATTATGTACGTATACATGTACTAATAAACAAATTAAAAATTTATTTCATTATTAGTATTATTTTTATGAGACAAGGTCTCACTATGTAGTTCAGTCTGGCCTCAAACTCACTGCGTAGTCCCGGCTAGCCTTTCAATTAGCATTGATTCTCCTGCCTCAGCCTACTGGGATTACAGGTATGCACCAAAATACTGGGATCAGATAGCATCATATAAAAATTATTTTATTACTATTGCTTCTTCTTCTTCCTCCTCCTCAGCCTCCTCCTTCTCTTCCTCTTCTTTTCTCCTTCTTTTTTTTTTTTTTTTTTAACAAAATGGCCATAGAGGTAGGAGCCCAGGACAAGGGTGAGGAAGAGGAGTGAGGCTGTTGCTCGTAAGCCTCCCCACACCCCCTTCACCCCTTTCCCTTGCGGCTTTGTGATCTATGTACAAACTCTAGAAGTTGTGGGGTGAAAGGAACTTTCTCAGTGAGATGGGGTCAAGGAGCCTCCTCGTGCTCGGGACCCAGTCTCCCCGCCTCTGGAAGCCTCTTCCGTTCCGAAGGCTTGGTTCTAACAGGGCTTTACATAGTTTCTTTTGTGTTTTGTATTTTGGTCATTTTTTAGTTGCAACTACTGAGGGAGAAAAGCTGAAACAGGTTTACTCTGTCATCCCAGCGCCAGAAGGAAAGGTGGAATGTTGATTACTGACAAGTTTAATTGTATCAATGTAAAGAAAATACTGTGCACAAAACCCAGTGGTAAGTACCCCTGCTATGTGGACGTACGACGTACTTAGTGATACTCCTCCCAGAACGGTCCCTACTGGTCTGATTCTCTGGGGAAACACACACTCGGGGGCCAGTTTCATCTCTGACCTGTTAATGTCCCTGCCTGGGCTCTGGGCCCATGAGGGACAGGCGCTGTCACAGCAGGGTCTCTGCAGGGTCCTTGCGGCTCCTCTGCCAGGGACTAACCCTCTTTTCTCTTTCCCTGAATCATAGAAGTTTTCCTCCCTCAGATTAGCCTCCTAAATGTACAGACTACTGTTATCTACCTTCTCAAAAGAAAATCATGTGACCCCATAACCTTCCTTAGCTACTTAATCCCACACTTCTTCATACTTTTAGTCAACACTCTGCTTAAAACCTTAGTTTGTTTCTTTGCTTCTCTATTAAACAAGCAAAATATTTCAAAAGAATTATTTATACTCACTGTTTCAAATTAATTTCCTCATCCCCCCCCCCCCAGCCCTCTCCAGTTAGGCTTTTGTCCTCACCCAGACCGGCGAACTTCCCCAGCAGTCAGTTCTCAGCCCGTAGCTTACTCCACGTGCCAGCAGCATCTGTCACCATCGATCACTTACTCCTGGCAACATTTTCCCCTGTTTTCTGAACCCCTGCTTGATCTTATCTCCCTCCTTTTCCTTCTTATACTGGGGCTTTCAACTCAAGCCTTTCTCACTGAGTTACATCCTAGACCGTTTTTACTTTTTCGAGACAGGGCCATACTTAGATACTGACAAGTTTAATCGTACCAATGTAAAGAAAATATTGTGCACAAACCCAGCGGTAAGTTGCCCAGGCTGGCTTGAACTTGGACTCCTCCTGCCTCAGTTTCCTGGAGTACTGAGATTACAGACAGGGACTTCCCTCTTGGTTCTCTTCTTAACTCAGTGGCTATTTTGTCTTAGTTTCCATGATGGCTTCCCCCCAATTCTAAACTCTAGCCGGGTACAGTGGCACACAACTGTAATTCCACACTCGGGAGGCTGAGGCAGGAGGATTGCCACAAGTTTGAGGCCAGTCTGGGCTACCTAATGAGCTCAAGCATAACCAAAACTACAGAGAAAGACCCTGTCTCAAAAACATCCCAAAAGAACCCACCCCAATTCTAAGCTTTAAATGTTGGAGCATTTCCAGGGTTTTGTCCCCTTGGGTGCTTTCTCTGACATATTCTAGGTCCCATCCAGCTGCATGGGCTTCGATCTAATTTTCTAAAACTTAGGTCTCCATCCTAGAACTCTTCCCCCGACTTCAGAGTTGTATGCCCACTGCCCACCAGCATTTTGCCTGGATGTCTGATGAGTATCAATATCTATAAAACCTATTCGCTCTAAAGCTCCCTCCCTTTTAGTAAGTGGCAGCCATAGCTTCTACTTGTGCAGACCAGAAACTTCTGAGTCATTTTCTTTTAATAGAGACTTTGCTGATCCCAAAAAATGTGCAACTCAGTGACTGTGCAAGTGAGTACATTTACAGCCAGCATCTACATCAAGAAACACATTTCCCCAAAAGTCCTTTGGTTCCGTTTGTAATCAGCAGCTCCAGGAAAGTAACCAGGTTCTGGCTTCTAACACCACAGGTTAGTTCTGTATATTTCTGAAATTTATACAAATGAAATCACATAGTTTATACTTGTTTCTATCTCACTTCTTTCATTCAACATTATATTTATGAGATCTATTCACATTAAGCTATATGGTTTAAATCTTTCCACTCTTGTCGTAGTATGTTTCATTTTGTATAACTTACTTAATCATTCTATTTTTTTAAAGCAGGGATACACATTTGTTATTACTGTTGTTATTATTGTTGCTATTATTATTTTGAGACAGAGTCTCATGATGTAGGCTGGTAGGCCTTGACCTTGCAGTAATCCTCCTGCCTCAGCCTCTCAAATACTGGGATCACTAGTATGTGCCACAATGCCCAGATGTATATTTATTGAAGGTAGAAAAGAAGAATGCTTTACAGTGAACAGACCTATTCTTGATAGGTGTTTACATACTTTATAGTTTGGGGCTCCTAGCAATAATGCTGCTGTTGTCATGAATGGGGTCTGAGGAGGTTCCCTACATACAGGTAAGGAACCTAAACCCTCCCTGCCCACCAAAGAAGTCTGGTTTGCTGACTCCTGTCACAGAAAAAAAGAGGCATAAAGGAAATTATTAGGCAGATGCAAAAGTACACACACAAATGAGTGTGGGAGGAGGGAGGGAAAGACAGAGCGAGAGAGAGGGAGGGAGGGAGAGAGAGAGAAGTTCTATATTGTGGAACTGGGGACATTTATGCTGCTCCTGGAGATGGAGACCCAAGGTAGACCATGGCCCAGAAGGCTACTGGCCCAGTATACAGCTACATACCTGGTTTGGTTTGGTTAAGATGGACAATTTAAGCATTCCTTGAATTCTTGCACCTTTTCCTTTATATTAGGTTCAGGTTCCTGCTGTTACTTTCTCAACTAGGCCAATGTATGGACCTACAGTATTCCTGAGGAATCTTGGGTGTGATGAGTCCTGAAGGAGAGGAATAACTTCAGTTGTGTCTTGGAAGCTGCAATCTTCTTAAAACTGAGAAAGGAGCTGGGCTCAGTGAGGACCCCAAAATGGAGTCAGAAAGCCCGAACTGGAGTCAGCTGAGTCATCGTCCTCCAGGGAGCACACAGAAACATCTGCCAGGTGTCTCACAGCTGTCAGGGACTTCCCCAGAGCGTGTGTGGTCAGGCAGTCTGTTGGCTCAAGGGCACATGGGCACTGTGTAAGCACTGCCTAAAGCATGTAGTCTGTAGTGAAGCAGAGACCACGTTGCTCGCTCAGCAGCCTTAACCACTTTATAAAAGCCTTTTTGAGTGTCTGCTGAGGACCCCTCCCGGCTAGTGGGAGCTCTACTTCCTTGCCCTTTCTATCTTTTGATTACATTTGCTCCAACCCTACTTCCCCAATTGACTCTCATTCCAGCAACACAATTTTTAGTTATGATTTTCTTTGTGTCTTTTCCACCTATCTTTATTTCTTCTCCCTCACTATCACTAATCTTCCGTGTCTTTCCATAAACCTCGGTAAACATCTGTGTTAGGGCATATACCAAGGAGACACATGTTCAGCTTTAGTAGATACTCCAGACAATGACTACAGTCGTGTTACTGGGTTCTGGAGTGCGATCAGGTGTTTCTTCCCAGGTTCTTGGTGTCTTGAATGAAGAATTGGACAAGACACGCACAAAATGTAGCAAGGCATTACATTTATTCAAGGGAGGAAAAGAAATACGCTCTGCAGAGTGAGAGTAGACCACTGATATAGAGAGGGCACAGTGGCCACAAGGTTAATGGCTGATGTCTTTTTGTATCCTTCCTGCCTCAGGATGACGTCAGGTTTAGGCTGTCCAATTAAAATCCTGCTTCATCTCACATCAAAAGAACTGAAGATGGCACCTTCTGATTGGACCCAGGTGCAGGGCTTGAGAATTGTTTCTCTACACGTGTCCTGGATCTCCCAGATTGAGAGGTTATGCCCACTTGCCCAGCTGGCTGGGTACATCCTAACCTCTGCCTCAGTTGTACCAAAATAGTTTTTTTTTTTTTTTGAGACAGGTCCTCAATTATGTAATTCAAGCTGGTCTTGAACTATGTGGCTGAGGCTGGCCTTGGACTTGCAGCAATTCCAGCAGCAGTGTCTGAAAGTCCCAAATGTCCCATATCCTTGCCAAGATGGTCTTCTTTGTCTTCCCTGTTTGTCTTTTTCTTTATAACTGTGCTGGTGGTAAGTAGTGTTATCATATTTGTGATTTTATTTGCATTTTTTAAAACAAGAAAACCATGAAGTCAGAGGTGAGAGAGGAAAGGACTCCAGTTTGGGTAACTGGAGAGGCCCATTGTGCTAGAGGGATTCAGACTGGCCACCCACGGGGCTGGGGCAGCTTGTCAGGATTTTAAGGTGGACTGGGGTCACCTGCTTATTATCTCAGAGGTGGTGTCATGGCTCTGAGGAGTCATCCCATTTCCAGGAAAGGGTGGTCTGTGGAGCTTCTTTCTTGGAATTCAGGGGAACACAGGTTCAGGACAATTGCTGGAGGGTGTGAGTGTAGCTGAGGTCCTTGTTAGTCTCTTACTGGTGTCCTCAGTCTAGTTGTGGATGAGATCTTGTGAATTTAGGGCTAATCAAGTTTTCGGACAGAAGCTCCTTAAATTTAAGTATATTTTTCTATGACTTTCACTCATTAATCCGTTTTCTAGAGCTCCACATGGTAAATTTAATCCCTTTGTCACTTGCAACTGGACAAAATGAAACAAGAGGCGTATTTAAGGAAATTAGAAATCAAACAAAATACAACAGGAGTTTTGTTTTGCTGAGAGGAATAGGTATACTGTCAAATGAGACGCTTGAGGGAGGAAATGTTGTGAGGTTGTGAGAGTAAACACAAGGAAGAAAGATAACTTCATAGCTTATGAACATGTCGGAACAACACAAATGTCCAAGTGAGATGTCAGATTTTAAATTCCTGCTCTGTGGTGTATGATGAACCGTTTCCCAGGTAACGATCAATGAAATCATCCCTTATTGAGTTGAACCTATTTGGGGAAGCACATAGAAATCTTGAGACAGGTGAGAGTGTAGCAAGGTTGAGATTGTTCATGAGAGGCCTGCCATATGCACGTACAAGTGTGACAGCCTTCAGTTACATGGAGAGACACCAGAGGAGCCAGGCATTGTGGTGCACTCCTGGAATCTCAGTATTCGGGAGACTGAGGCAGGAGATTGTGAGTTTGAGGCCAGCCTGGGAAGCATGTGAGAAAGACTTTGTCTCAAAAACCAGAAGGGGGGGGGACGGGGATTTAGCTCAATGGTTCCGGTGCCTGTTTTGCAAGCGCAAGGACCCGGGTTCAATCCCCGGTAACCACATACCATACTGGGTGTGGAGACTCACCCCAGCAGCAACCAGCACCACATACCACAGTGCCGGGCGTGGTGGCTCACGCCTGTAATCCTAGCACTTGGGAGGCAGAGGCAGGAGGATTGCTGTGATGAGTTTGAGGCTGAGCTCAAGGCCAGCCTGAACTCCAAAGCAAGACCCTGTCTCTAACAACAACAACAACAACAAAAACCAGAGGGGGATAGCCTGGGGATTTAGCTCAGTGGTTCCAGTGCCTGCTTTGCAAGCGCAAGGTCCCAAGTTTGATCCCCAGTAACCACATACCACAGTACCAGGTGTGGTGGCTCATGCCTTTAATCTCAGCACTTGAGAGGCAGAGATAGGAGGATTGCTGTGAGTTTGAGCTCTATCTGGGCTACATAGTGAGCTCAGGGCCAGCCTGCACTACAAAGCAAGACCCTGTCTCCAAACAAACAAAAAACACAAAACAATGGGGAGGAAGGGGGAGAGAAAGAGAGATAATATTAGAAGAGGAAAGAGTTTTGATTTCTTAACACTGGATATGAAGATAACACTTGCCAGAAATCATAATAATATCTGATAATATCATTTCCTAATAAACTTGCTCACTATATCAATATAGTTTTTTTTGTTTGTTTGTTTGTTTTTTTAGGTTTATTGAGACAGGGTTTTGCTTTGTAGTTCAGGCTGGCCCTGAGCTCAGCCTCCAACTCACATCTCAGCAATCCTCCTGCCTCTGCCTCCCGAGTGCTGGGATTACAGGCGTGAGCCACCACGCCCGGCACTGTGGTATGTGGCACTGGTTGCTGCTGGGTTGAGTCTCCATGCCCAGTATTGTTATGTGGTTACCGGGGAATCGAACCCGGGTCCTTGCACTTGCAAAACAGGCGGCAGAACCACTGAGCTAATTCCCCGGCCCTATATCAATATAGTTTAAAACGAGACAATGGAATGTGTTTCTATGATTATAAGCTTATATATAAAGTGAGATTATTATCAAAGTAAGTGTAAAGTGAATTAAATAACTTTTTCAAAATTTTTCAATTATTAATTTATTTAGCCATGTATTGACTAACATCTAAACTTTCAGCCCTGTTCTACACATTAAGAGATATTCTTAGACCCTAAAGATCCTCTTGCCCTAGAGGGAAAAATGGTTAACTTTTGCCTATGAAATGTCCTATAACATCTTAGCATAGTGGTCATAGTATCTTGCAACAAGTTGTCTCATTATGTCTCCCACAATATTTTCTTTTCTTTTTTTTTTTTTGACAGGGTCTCACTTTGTGGTTCAGGCTGGCCCTGAGCTCAGCCTCAAACTCACATCACAATCCTCCTGCCTCTGCCTCCCGAGTGCTGGGATTACAGGCGTGAGCCACCACACCCGGCACTGTGGTATGTGGTACTGGTTGCTGCTGGGTGTGTCTCCATGCCCAGTATTGTATGTGGTTACCAGGGATCGAACCTGGGTCCTTGCACTTGCAAGACAGGCGCCGGAACCACTGAGCTAACTCCCTGGCCCTCCCACTATATTTTCTTTCATAACCTATATTCAGTGCAGCCACTTCAGACTACTCCTGTAATATAGGGCACACTTTTACCCAGGTTGCCTTTGTCTTAGTAAATCATCCCAGAATCTACTTATTATTTATACTTTCATTCAACAAACATATATTGGACTCTTATGCTAGGCACTATTTTGAATTCAAGAACACAGAGATGGGCCGGGGATTTAGCTTAGTGGTTCCGGCGCCTGTCTTGCAAGCGCGAGGGCCCGGGTTCGATCCTCAGTAACCTCGTATAATACTGGGTGTGGAGACTCACTCCAGCAGCAACCAGTACCACATACCACAGTGCCGGGTGTGGTGGCTCACGCCTGTAATCCCAGCACTCGGGAGGCAGAGGCAGGAGGATTGCTGTGATGTGAGTTTGAGGCTGAGCTCAGGGCCAGCCTGAACTACAAAGTGAGATTCTGTCTCAAAAAACTGGAAAAAAAAAAAAAAAAGAACACAGAGATGAATAAACTACAATCACTGCCCTAAAAGATACGAGTCTACGAGGGAAGCAACATCTTTCTCTTCTTCACTTACTGAAATTCTTTTTTCTTCACGCTCAGATGAAATCTTGGGCCTCTGTGTAGCTTTTCCTGATCACTTTTCCTCAAGACACAGCTTATAGTCACTTTCTTTTTTTATTCCTTCCATGTGATAGTGAGCTTTTTGCATATCTCTCTCTATAGATTAGGAGCATTAGACAGAAGTCAGGTTTTACCTATCTCTACATCTCCACTGTCAGTCAGCAAAATGCTGTAGAAAAAAACCCCAAACAGCCGCAGCACAGTGGCGGACATGAAGAAAGAATAGGATATAGAAATTTATATCTCAATGTCCCCCCAAAGCCTCAGCAAGTCACAAGTGGGTCAGAAGTGAGGCTTGTGAGGGCTGAGTGGCTGGATCTGGGTTGTATGGTGCTGGGTTCAAGGGTGTGTGATTACTAGGTGAGCCCACGGATTGGTCTAGCGTAGCTCTGGGTGTGCATGGTGGGAAGGCCCACCCCAAGTGTGGGGTTACCACCCAAGTGGCAGGTACCCCAGAAAGTATAAATGGGAGAGGCAGCTACTTCGCTGCTTTCCTTCCTTCTGCCCACCATGAGCAGTTTCTCCTCTGTGGTGCCCCTCTGCCACGCCACCCTGCCTTGGATCCATCCAACGGTGAACCCAAACGCCTACAAACTGTGAGCCAAAACAAACGTTTCCTCTTTTAACTTTGAGTGCTGGGTAATTTGTCTCAGCAATGAGAAAAGTAACTAAAACAGAAATTTAAACTTCAGCCAGGTGTGGTGGCACAGCTGTCTGTAATCCCAGCTCTCTGGGAGGCAGGCTCAACTGGGCCTCTGATCACCAGAGGCCAGAACGAAGCTAAACACTCTGAGGTCATTTTTCTTGATCTCTGGGAGGATAGTAGGATCAAACCCAGTCTTGGCAATTGAGTGAGACTTTGCTTCAAAATAAAACAATAAAAAAAGAAACTTACACTTCCGACTAACTGAAGGCAGGCATCAAACCAAGATGTTCATGTTAAACTGAATTTAAAAAACGAATGAATATGGTAAACTCGGCCACCCAGGAGGAGGCTTGTCAAATATTTTGGGGAGTCACTTATTTAAATTTATTCCAGATGTGTTTATTTCTTGTGTAAACTGCAACTGGGCCTCTAGTAGTCTGGTCACCAGAGGCCAGAACAAAGCTAAACACTCTTAGGTCATTTTTCTGTTACCCTTAAATTCTGTCCAGATGTCAGCCATCTGCAGTTAGGGGCTAGAATCCGAGTTGTCAGATCTGGTGGGCATCTTAGAAACCACGAACTTTCCCTTAGAAGGCAGCGCTGACTTGTCTGAGGCCTCAGAGCTGTCCACACCAGCAGATGCACCATCCGTTCCTTCTGCCTTGTGCAGACTCTCGGAGATGAGGACCAGCCTTTCTCCCCAGGGACATCAGTGACTCACCCCACTGTTTTTCTCTTTCTTCGTGCCCTGACTTTTGGATGAGAGCGTAGCTTTCTGAGAAACCCTCTGCTATGATGTGGCACGTTTGTCCCTGTGAAGACTCACGCGGAAGCTCAGTCCCCAGTGTAATGATTTGAAAAGGCTGTGAGACCATGAAGAGACGGAGTCTAGTGGAAGGTGATCACGTCACAACTGCTCTTGCCAAGGCATTAATGCTGGTTTGTCCAGTGGGGTTGGGCTTGCAAGAGAGGCTTGATTCCTGCAAGAGCAGCTTATTATGAGAGCAAATTTGGCCAAGGATTTAATTCAGTGGTTCTGCTGCCTGTCTTGCAAGCGCAAGGGACCAGGTTTGATCCTGGTAACCACATGCAACAATGCAGGGCTTGGAGACTCACACCCTCCAGCAATCAGAACCACATACCACAGTGCCAGGCGTTGTGGCTCAGGCCTGTAATCCCAGCACTTGGGAGTTCCAGGCTTGCCTAGGCTACATAATGAGCTCAGGGCTAGCCTTAACTACAAAGTGAGACCTTGCCTCAAAAAAAGAGAGCAAACTTGATGTTTCCCCATCGCTGGCTTGTCCTTTGCCCATATAATGTCTATTGAATGTTCTCCGGCCATATGGTACCTCCACCATGTTGTGACATAGTCAGAAGTCCTCACCACAGCCAAAAAGATGAGCCTTTCAACTCTCAGCCTCCAGAACTGTGAGTTATAAAGTAATCAGCTTCAGGTATTTTGCTATAGCAACAGAAAATGGGCTAAAACACCCTGTAACTAATCCTGCTTCCTCTACAACCTAAGATTCCTGCCACCTCCCGTGGCAGGCTGTAGCACCTTGGATTGTTTTTTATCTCTTGGCTCTTTTTAAAAAAATTAAAATAAATTTATTACAATAAAAGACATATTAACATTGATCCAACTTCTTGGCACTAATGAATAATGCTGCTATGAACATTCACATACAAATATTTGTGTAGATGTATGTTTTCAGTTCTCTGAAGTATATACTGAGTAGAATTGCTGAGTCATGGAGTTATATAGTTAAGTTTTTGATGAATTGCCGAACTATATTCAAAGTGGCTATATAATTTTACTTTACCATGAATAACATGTGAAAGTTCCTGCTCTCCCCAGGCTTGCCACTTTGTCTTTCTTACAACAACTTTTTTTTTTTTGAGACAGGGTCTCGCTTTGTAAAACTCAACAGCGATCCTCCTGCCTCTGCCTCTCAAGTGCTGGGGTTCAGGCATGAGCTGCCACGCCCAGCACTGTGGCGTGTGGTTCTGATTGCTGCTGGGCGTGAGTCATCACACCTGGCATTGTTGTATGGGGACTGAACCGGCCTTTGCACTTGCAAGACAGTCAGCGGAACCACTAAGCTAAATCCTTGGCCAGGACAGCTATTTTGATGATGTGCATCTCATTATAATAACTAATTATTAGTAACATTATTAACAACTAATAATGTTGAGGGTCTTTTCATGTATTTATTGGTCACTGGTACATGTTATTTGAGAAACACTGGTTTAAATGCTTTGTACATTTTAAAAATTGGGTTATATTTGTCTTTTGATAGTTTTAAAAATATATATTCCAAGCACTAGTCCCTTATTGATACATGATATAAATATTTTTGTTCTGTGGGTTGACTTTTCACTTTAATAATAGAATCTTTTGAAGCACAGAAGTATTTTATTTTGATTAAGTCCAATCTTTTTTATTGCTTCTATTTTTGCATCATTTTAAAGAAACTATTGCCCAATCCAAATAAATATTTATTATGTTTTTTCTAAGTATTTTATGATTTTAGATCTTATCTTTAGGTCTTTGAACCATTTTGAAATGGATCAAATGAATTAAAGTTAATTGTGTATAAAAGCTGAGATTCCAAATTCATCCTTTAGCTTGTTTATATCCAGTTATTCCCTCTTATTTTTATTTTGTGGTAGAATTTTATCAAAGATTGATGTAATTCTTCTTTAACTATTTGGTGAAATTCACCAATGATATATTTTGGGCCTGGGCTCTTGTTTCATTTTCTTTTCTTTTTCTTATTTCCCTTACTGGGGGATTAAACTTGGGACCTTGTGCTTGTGAGGCAGGTGCTGAGCCCACTGAGCTAAAATCCCAGCCCCTATTTGGTTTTATAAGACAAGGTCTCATTCCTTTTCCTGGGCTCACCCCAAACTTCTGACTCTCCCTCCTCAGCCTCCTAGTAGGATTGCAGTGTGGGAAGTTTTAAAATGAATGCTTTCACCTCTATTTGTTATAGATCTATTTAGCTTTCTATTTATCCTGAATCTGTACAAAACTTTGTATCACTCTAGTAATCTGTTCATTTTATCTATTATCTAGTAGGTTGGCATTATAGTTGTGTACTGTATTCCCCTGTAACCCTTTTTACTTTTGTAATGTCTGTAAGGAGATTCTCCTTTAGTTTTCAGTTTTCATAATTTAAATTGTCTCTCCTTTTTTTCTGGATAAATCTAGCTATAAATCTGTCTGTTTTGTTTGTTTGTTTTTTGAAGAACCATCTTTCAGTTTTGTTGATTTCAAGACCAGCCTGAAAGTGAGGGCGGGAGGATGTGATGGCACCTTTGTGAGGAACCAGGAGAGGGTATGATGTGAGTCTAGTGGTCCTGGTTAGAGCTGGAGAATCCTGAGCTAAGGCAGTGGCTGCAGCGACGAAAGGACAAAAATACGAAGCTGAGAGCCCTTAACAAGCTCTGGATCCTTCCTCTGCAGACTGGCTTCCCCCATCTTTTCCTTTTCCTTTTGCTCCCTTGTTTATTTTATTTTATTTTGGTTTTTTTGCGACAGGGTCTCACATTGTAGTTCAGGCTGGCCCCGAGCTCAGCCTCCAACTCACATCACAGTAATCCTCCTGCCTCTGACTCCGGAGTGCTGGGATGACAGGCGTGAGCCACCACGCCCGGCACTGTGGTATGTGGTACTGACTGCTGCTGGGCATGAGTCTCCACGCCCAGTATTGTATGTGGTTACCGGGGATCGAACCCGGGTCCTTGAGCTTGGAAGACAGGTGCCGGAACTACTGAGCTAAATCCCCGGCCCATTGCTCCCTTGTTTAAATTAAGGCCTCATCTATCTTTCCCTTTTTCTTCCTCCTCCTCTTCTTCTTCTTTTCCTTTTTTTGACCCTGAACTCACCATGTAGCCCAGGCTGGCCTTGAACTCACAGAAATCCTCCCGCCTCTGCCTCCGAGTGCTGAGATTATACGCATGAGCCACCATGCCTGGCCTCTCTTATTCTTGATAAACACATTTCCTAAGAAACATGAAAATAGGGGCCGGGGAGTTAGCTCAGTGGTTCCGGCGCCTGTCTTGCAAGCGCAAGGACCCGGGTTCGATTCCCCGGTTAACCACATACCTATACTGGGCGTGGAGACTCACGCCCAGCAGCAATCAGTACCACAAACCACAGTGCCAGGCGTGGTGGCTCACGCCTGTAATCCCAGCACTCGGGAGGCAGAGGCAGGAGGATTGCTGTGATGTGAGTTTGAGGCTGAGCTCAGGGCCAGCCTGAACCACAAAAGTGAAACCCTGTCTCAAAAAAACCTAAAAAAAAAAAAAAAAAGAAACATGAAAATAATACAATATGTATTTGATGAGACCTCAGTAATTACTAAATGATAGATGCAGGTTAAAGGATTCTAAAAAGTATAAAGCAACATGTAAATGATGACCACTACAGTAAATTACAACTAACATTTTTTTTTTTGAAACAGGGTCTTGCTTTGTAGTTCAGGCTGGCCTTGAGCTCAGCCTCAAACTCACATCACAGCAATCCTCCTGCCTCTGCCTCCCGAGTGCTGGGATTACAGGCGTGATTCATCATGCCTGGCACTGTGGTATGTGGTACTGATTGCGCTAGTATTGTTGTATGTGGTTACTGGGATTGAACCTGGACTGTTGTACTTGCAAGACAGGTGCTGGAACCGCTGAGCTGAATCCCCGGCCCCAACATAACATCTTTATTTGTGTATTTCTTCCAGCTATAAGGAAATCTTATACCCTATGGCCTATATCCTAATAGGACATCCTGCCTTGTATTCTTTTATTAAAATTGTGAAAGAGGTACATTTTATGTATACATCATGATCGTACTCAACACTGAGAATTTGTAGCCGTATATGACATGACTTCTCATTTTTCCCCATATTCTTATTTGTGCATGTTTTATCTTCTCAACCTCAAGTTCCTTGAGTTCTATGTTTTAATCAGGTTATTTCTTCCAGTGCCAGTAGCACAGAGGCTCATGGATATGGAGCTCAGTTCTAAGCATTTACTGAGTGAATAGAGGATGTGAAAAATGGCGGACACTTGGGGGTCACTTACTTTCGATTTTGTCATGTTTTTGTCTCTCAGTTTCCCAGTGCCTGAAACCTCTTCCTTACTGTGCATTGTAACGCAAGATAGGGTCCTCTTTCCCAGCAGAGAACCTAAAGGTACCTAAGGTCTCCCTGCCCTACACTACTGCCAAGGCAAAGATGGGACCCATGACCAGTGGTCTATGCTTGGTCATGTGAGTACTCCCACCCACGACTCCAAAGCTTGAACTAATGCTATGAAGGCACAGGGGACAGAAGGAAACTCAAGAGGACACCAGACATTGACAGTGATGGAGGCAGTAGTCCTGGCTGTGGTGTCCTTAACTAGATCAGATGTTTTTCCCGTTTGTTTGTTTTTTGTTGTTGTTGTTATTGTTTTGTTTTTTTTGATGAGACAAGGTCTTATGTAGTCCAGGTTGGTCCTTGAGCTCATGCTGATATTTCTGTTTCAGTTTCTTGGCTGATGGGATCACAGGCATATACTACCATGGCCATCACTAGATTATTCTTGGGATAGGGTTGTGACTGTGGTTCTGGGGTCTGCTTGCTGAGCTTAATTAATTTCTTTTTTATGTTACCAGGGGTTGAACTCAGAACCTCATGCTTGCAAGGCAGTCGCTGGAACCACTGAGCTAAATCCTCAGCCCAACTTTGATTAATTAACCTATTAACCTACTAATCTACTAACCTATTAACCTATTAACCTACTCAGGATTATTTGAGTTGACCTTCCAATATATTTCTTTCTTTCTATCTTTTTGAGACAAGATCTTGCTTTGTAGTTCAGGCTGGCCCTGAACTCACTGTGTAGCTCAGGCTGGCCCTGAACTCACTATGTAGCTCAGGCTAGCCTCAAACTCACAACAGTCCTCCTGCCTCTACCTCTGGAGTGCTAGGATTATAGACATGAGCCACCATGCCCAGCATTGTGGTATATATGGTGGCTGGATTGAACTGGAGATCTTGCACTTGCCAGAGCCACTGAGCTAAATCCATAGCCCTTTCTTCTTAAATTTGGCAGAGTAGTTTTCTGTTGCTTACAACTATGAACCCTGGTACACTTCTGGAATGAGATTTAAGGAGAGAGAAAACAGGGAACATTTTTTTTGGTAAATTCTATGTTGTTACTGTTGTGTTACTTGTTCTGTTATTTTAAAATATCATTTACCAATAAATAACCTAGAGTATATTTGGGTAAAGATAAATGGTATAAAATAAAAGGAGGCAATTGGATTTGGCAGCATATATGTGTGTGTGTGTGTGTGTGTGTGTGTGTGTCCATATCTATCTATCTATCTATGCTACTAGAGAGTGAACCCAATGTGTTCTTCACACTAATCTACATCTCTAGTCCTTTTTAAAATTTGAGACAGGGTCTCACTAAGTCACTAAATTAGTATTAGTCTCTCAAAATGCTGAGATTACAGGCAACACCAGGATACCTCACTGGCTTTTTATTCTTTGAGACGGGGTCTCCCTGTGTTACTCAGATTGGGCTCACACTTGCAATCCTCCTTCCTTAGCTACCTAGAATGCTGGGTTACAGGTCTGTGCCACCATGCCTGGTATCATATCTGTTTCTTTTTGGTATGTGGAAGATGAGGTAGTACATGTAGAATTAGAAACAAAGAGAAAATCTAGGAGGAGGCTACTCTGTCATGGTCCATATGAAAGACCATGAAATAAAAGTTTTCATTTTGAGAGACAGAGAGAAAAAGAAAAGAAGTCTTGTGCATGTACGTGCTTATGTATTCATACACAGACACACAAGTTTTTGTTTGTTTTGGTTGTACTGGGGATTGAATTCAAAACTTTCACACTGAGATACCTCCTCACCCTTTTTAATTTTATTATTATTTTTAAAAAATCTTGAAACAGAGTCTTGCTAAATTGCTAACTTGCCCTGGGGGACTTGAACTTGCTTTGCCTTCCCAGATTCCTGAAATTGTAGTTGCTTACCACTACACCTGGTATAGCTGAGTTTCTGGAGGCAGATGCTGAGATAGAGTCTAAGGTTCACAATGTTTACAAGGGTTAGGAAGAAGAATCGCGATAAAGGAAAAGTCAAACTGCAGCACAGATCTGACAAAGCACCACCCACCCGGTGGGGAATTCTGGAGTGACTACTGCTCATCGGAATTGTCCTACTGTTGAGTTGACTGTGATGGCTGGATCTTTACATTCTTCCCTTGCTTGGTCACTAGAAATGACTCAGTGTCACCTCTAGTGATAACAGTGGATGAGGATCCAACATAATATTTTTATAAGACTGCCTTTCAGGTGGATGGCACTTGGGAACAGCACTCACTGTATATTTGATCAGACTTTGTAAAGACATTCATGAAAGAGGATACCGGAACAGCTTCTAAGAGTGCCAAGAGCCTGGATAGGCATGACCTGTGCACCACAGTCTCTGCGATGGAGGCTGGGACTGTGAACTCGAAGCGACTGGAGCCTGGCTGTTGCTCTGCTCCTTGAATGAGGAGGAGGTTGAGCTGAGTGGAACCTCTGCACCTACCACATGGAAAGACGTGTCATGATATCTTTGTGTGAGTGTGTGTGTGTGTGTGTGTGTGTGTGTGTGTCTGTGACAGGGTCTCACTTTGTAATTCAGGCTGGCCCCAAGCTCAGCCTCCAACTCACATCAGCAATCCTGCCTGTGCCTCCTGAGTGCTGGGATTACAGGCGTGAGCCACCACGCCTGGCACTGTGGTATGTGGTACTGGTTGCTGCTGGGCGTGAATCTCCACACCCAGTATTGTATGTGGTTACTGGGGGATCGAACCTAGGCCCTTGTGCTTGTAAGACAGGCACCCGAACCACTGAGCTAAATCCCCAGCCTACAGTGTTATGATATCTTGAATCAAAGTAATGGGGTGGGAAGAAGAGAATGGATTCTACAGATTTTGTCTTGTCAGGCAGGGATTAAAGGAGTAGAGTTGACACCAAGGGCTCTAGTGACTTGGTGATAATTCTATTATCTGTTAACAAATGGCAAAGAGAGAACAGAGTTGGGAAGAAAGTTGAAAGAGATCAGACATTTAGTTTTGAATATGTTACCCTGAAAAGTCTGCAAAATATTAAAGTACGGGTGATTTTCAAGTATCAGGACAAGTGGGAGATCTGGAAGTCTGTAGTGGCCACTGTACTTATCAAATATGCATATATCATCTTATCTAATACTCATATAACTCTGTGAGGTAGGTATTGCATTTCTTGCACCCCTTTTACATGTTTTATTATACCATTGTGTTGAAGAAACTGAAACTTGAAGAAATTAAATGCTTGGCCCAAAGAAATAAAACTCAAGTCTGATGACAAAACCTATGCCCAGGAAAATAAACTGACATTGTTTCTCCACAGAAACTCCTACAGACAGAAAGTATTCGAAGTCATGGAAATTAGTAGGTCACCCACACACAGTATACCTTTAATGGGAACAAGAGAAGTTCAAAATGACATCTTGGCTGGTCATAGTGGTACATGTGTGTAATCCCAGCACTCTGGAGAGTGAAGCAGGAGGATTACCACAAGTCTGAGGCCAGTCTGGGCTACACAGTGAGTTCAAGGCTAGCCTGAACTACATAGAGAGGCCCTGTTTTAAAAATATTCTACCAAAAAAGGCCACCTCAAGAGCTAGGATAAATTTATCTAGGATAAATTGAGTAGGATAACATACAAAGGCTGATCAAAAGATATAGTGCATGTTTAAGTGAAAAAAATTACAGTAAAAGATACAACACCATTAACGTTCCTCAGGGATTTAGCTCAGTGGTTCCAGCATCTGCCTGGCAAGTGCGAAGTCCCAAGTTCAATCCCTGTTAAGCACATACACAGTGCTGGGCATGGTCACTCACACCTGTAATCCCAGCACTTGGGAGGCAGAGGCAGGAGGATTGCTGTGAGTTTGAGGCTCACCTGGGCTACATAGTGACTCAGGGCCAGCCTGAACTACAAAGTGAGAACTTGTCTAAAACAAAAAAACCAAACCAAACCAAAACAAAAAAACACCCTCTTCCCTCACTTTAAATTTGCCACTTTCTGAAGCAGTGCTAGACACCCTCTTTCATGAGTGTCTCTATCAAGTGTGATTAAAAAATATAGTGAATACTGCTCCCAGGTGCCATCCAACTGAAAGGCGGGCTTGTAAAAGCATTATTGTATGTCTTCACCCACTTTATTCACTGAATGTGACATCATGTCACTCAAGCTCTTCACCAAAGTCAAAATGGCCACAAAAGACAAACATTTTCAATTAATTCGGGACACTGGGGAAGCCTTGCCAGCATGATTAAAGACATGAAAGCAGTCTTCCAGAACTGCTTCCAACAGTGGCAAGAATGATGGGATAAATGTGTTTGAAGTGAAGAGGACGAAGATTAAGGGTGATTAATGCCAATACATCTTTTACTATTATATATATGCATAGCATATATGTAATATTTGTCATATATCTTATATATGTATAATATATATATATATATATATATATATATATATATATATTTTATCCTTTTGGGACAGGATTTTGATATGTAGCCCAGGCTGGCCTCAGACTCACAGCAACTCTCCTGCCTTAGCCTCCAAACTGCTGGGATTACAGGCATGTACCACTGCACTTGGCCTATGAATATTTTATCTAAACAATCACCCTATTTCTTTAATCCTTTAACCGTGTAGTTAAAGGATTGAAAATTAGTGCCCAGATTAGTTTTCATAAATTAAAAGTACAGTATCTCCAAAGTTAAGGTAAAAGAGAGGTCGAATGTACAAAGATAAAAGTCACAGATGTTATGGAGGAAAAAGATCTGACAATCACAGGTTACCGGTGATCTTAGAGCAGTTTATAGGGAAGCCAGATGGCAGTGAATTTAAGAGTGAGTGGGGGCTGGGCATGGCGGTGCACACCCATAATCCCAGCACTTGGGAGGTAGAGAAAGAAGGATCGTCTTTAATTCCATGCCAGCCTGCACTTCATAATGAGTTCAAGGCTAGCTTGTACTACACAGCAAGACCCTGTCTCAAAAAACTAAAATTAAAATTAAAAAAGAGTGAGAGAGGAGAAGGCAGAAGCAGAAAATATTGACCGCTTTTCTAGAACTCTTTTAAAATCGAGGAAACAATTGTGCTATATTCACAAGTAATAAATTTATTAATATTATTTAATTAATAACATTATTTCCACATTACTCCGATTTATCTTTATATCATTCTTCTGGTTACTTCTTTCTCTCTCTTTTACATCAGTGTCCTTTCCCAAGCTAGACACACCCGGAAGCACTGACTGTTGTTGATTTTGGTAGTGGACAAGTTGTATTTCCTTAGGTGTTTTCAGTGCCTCGGGTGGTTCTGTCTTTGGAGGATGGGCCAGACACCGCTGCCCCAACTCCTTCATCTGTTTTCCACAAAGATACATAAACATTCACTTCTCAGACCAATTCAGCAAAGCACGCAAGTTGTTAGCAAACCAATTACGAAGCCTCCCCCTCATTCCCTCCCCAAATCCTTGATGGACAGATTCAGGAGTCAAGAAGGAGCTGTCATTTCAGACTTTCTGGGATATGGTGTCCCAGGTGGAGCATCTGTTAGGCTTCATGTCAGTTCGAGACCTTCCCTTGCCAGCTCTGGTCAACCCAGCCCTTTCTCGAGTGAGCTGGGGAGTAACTAGCACCGCCGTCCGCCCGTGTACAGGAAGATGCCCACAGCCACACCAGCGATGACAAAACTGCCCACCAGGATGCCCAGGACCAGTGAAGTGTAAGAGCGGCCTGTCTGGCTCCCTGCAGAACATGCAGAGAGTTAGCTTAAGAATCTCACCAGAGTCCATGGCGAGTCAAACCCCCAGGGATTTCTGCCCCCAAAGGAAAAGGGCCATTCTACCCAGTGACTTAAGCTATGAGTGCGCTGCCCCTGCTGCCAGCTCTGGGCCCTTGTGGTTCACATCTTTCAGGTCCACCACCGTGCCTGGAACCCACCCCCGCCCTAACACATAGGCAGTGCCCAAGACCCTGGTACCTTTCAAGTTTTTCATGGCGACATGTTTCTGCACATACTGCACACAGGTGTCCTGCAGAAATTCCAGCATTTCATACCGAGTACGATTGTAGCTGTTGAGTTGCTTCAGCGTGTAAGTGACCAGCGTGGAGGGGGTTCCCTGGGATCCTTGCACCCACCATGCGTTCTCTGGTTGAAAACTCACGAAGGAACTTCCGTTCAGAGCCACTTCGAAGAAGACATGGGCTTTGGAGCCCTCTAAGTCCTCAGGAGGCAGCTCGCAGCCCAGGAAGCAGCGGATGGTGAGCGGAACTGTGGAGGGATTTCAGAGTCAGCGGCTGTGCGGAGAGGAAGTCGGGGGAGGGCGCCATGGGGAAGAGGACACGGACGTGGCAGAGGTCCTCGGGCTGAGACTCGGAGGGTCGTTGAGGTTAGGTTTTTAGAGTCTGTGAAGGAGATGCAAGATCTATGAGAGAGAAGAGCTGGGACTACGAGGGGAGAGACTGAGGGAGGCCAGAGAAGAAATTGGGGTCTTTGAGGGAAAGAGGTGGGAGTTGCGAGGGAGCTGGAGCGAAGTCAGCAGCCTCTGAGGAGAGGTGGCTGGAGGTTGAGGGGAAAGGTCTGGCAGTGTGAAGGAACCACGGGGGGTCTAGGGAGCAAAGAGGTCGGAAGATTGTGAGGCAAGGAATGGGGAGTCTTCCAGAAACCTTGGGGTCAGAGAGGCTCAGGGACAAGGCCTCCCAACACGGTTCACCCCAAGCAGTCATGACAGCTGGGAGAGGGTCTTTAGAGGTGCTCCGTTTCCCAGGACACCAAACTCAAGCCCTTCACCTCCACTTACCTCCACCTCCACCTCTACCTCTAAGAACCTGTGCGCGCCACACACAGCCTAGAGCAGTCCCGCCCCAAAATGCCTCCCCAACACGCCCCCCACTCACAAGTCACGCTGTTCCTCTGCTCTTTGTGCAGCAGCCGCACGAAGGTGTGGAACTGGTACAGGTAGGTTTGTAGCCCTGACTGGGTATGTGCCCAGCTCTCGGGATCCTGCACAGGCTGCAGCTGGAGGATTGTGACGTTGCTGCCTGGGCCCTCCAAGGTGTGCGTCAGGTGTCCTCCCAGGGACGCATTGCCATAATACCTCACGTTAAGGGCGTCTCGGAAGTAGGCCATCTGGAGCATGTGGAAGTTCAGTGTGCCTGGAGGCAGAGTCAGTGTGTCAGGAAGGCTGGCTAAAGAGGAGGGGCTGGGACCATAACCTTCCACGGGGGGCCCATTGCCCACCCTATAAAGTGCCCTCCCAACCCAGCATTCTATCTGATGTTCACAGTAACCTTGCCAGGGGGCCAGAAGGGGCCAGGACAGGGATTATTATCTTTGTTTTACAGATGAGGAAACTGAGACCAGTAGTTGGAAGAGGCACCCCTCCCTGTTATTCTTCTGCCCTTCTCTACTTCCTCTTCTCATTTATGCTGGGGAAGTAAGTCCTGACCTACAATACAATTCCAATTCCATCTCCCTCAAGGCCCTAGTTCAGGCCTCATGGGTTCTCAGCAGGGCTGAGGAAACGAGTTCTTACCTCATCCCCAACCCTTATACCTATTCTTCCTCTTCTGATTGGACCTTCGCCTGATCCAGGGTTAAGGGCTAGTTCCTCTTTTAAAGTTCTCCAGTGACATATTATTCCCACACACAATAAGAGATAAAAGCTAATATCCTTTAAGTGCTTATTATGATCAGGATACTACGCTTCACATATATCATTATCTAATTTGTGCTGTCCCCCGATGGCTTGATGCAGGATCAACTATTATTAGCCCAATGTATATGAGAAATGGAGGCTGTGACCGTATAGCAGAGCTGAGGCTTGACTCCAGTACCCTTAACTAGTGTGCTCCACTGCCTCCCCTTAGGGTACATCTGACCGCAGGACGTGCCCAGAGTCTTTACCCTGGCATTCAAGACCACCAGAGTCCTAGTGCCAGCTGTATTTTCTGGGCTCTTTCTACTGCTTAACCGTATCAAACTACTTGAGGTTTTTCTTGCCCACTTTTGCCTGACATGTGAATCGTACGTGAGGGCTGCCCTGTCTCCTTGTTCTGCCTTGCAGAGTTCTATTCCTACTTCGAGAACCATCCGAGTTGCCCTCTCCTTGGACAGCTTTCCCATCTCTTCTCTACTTTTCCAGAAGCTTGGGTCTGTTTTGGTGACCTCGGGCCAAGTTGTGTTAGCGCATGTTGGGGGAGGTTCTAAACGACTGTCTCCAAACATACAAAGGCTACACTGGATTCTCCCAAACTCTGGGGCCACGTCCTGCTACCTCTTCCTCTGCACCCAGAAAAGACCAGCATAAGAGTTGGCGCCTAGATAACATTTGAGTGATGTGAGGTTGCGCATGTGTGTGTCTTGTCTGTGTTTGAGAAACTGTGCTTTCTGCAGGTGTGAAAAAATACATCTGAGCAAAGACCTTAGACATTTATACTTGATCCTTAGCTGCTCTGTGACTCAGTTTCTTCCTCTGTAAAATGAATATAATAACACTATACACATTATGGGGTACTGAGTTATTACATGTATTAAATATAGTAAGCACTCATTGAATAATGGTTATTATTTGCTCCTCTGAGGAGGAAATGAAAGCTTTAGAGTTCATGGGAGAGGGGAGCTAAGCCACTATGCAATTACAGTGCAAGGCGGTAATCCCCCTGTTCTGTTTACAGGGGGCCATTTTGCACAGCCTGGTTCCCTGCAAGCTCTCCTACTGGTCACGGCTTATTTTCCCCCAGTTCCATCTCGCCAGCTGCCTCATTCTTCCTCTGTCTCCCCGTCTCTCCTCGGACCTCACTTTCCTCAGCTCAAGTCTTTTATTAAGACTTCCATCAGTTCTCAGTGCCCAACTAGCATTCATGTCACTCGGGGTGGTCCTTCAGTTTGGCACCCTCCAACATATCTGAGTATGTTAACCTATTTAAAATGGTGTACAGAGGAAAGACATTTGCATTTCAGTTTATCAGAATCTTCACTGTGTTTAAAAGCAATAGATCATTACAATATAGTTTTTCTTTTGCTAATGATGTCACCCCCAAAATGTGCTCCCCCAGGTACACCCCTGTCATTTCTCCTGGCATCTTCCCACCCCTTCAACTTTCTTCCTATCTTCGCTGGACCTGCCTTGTCCCCATCATCCTCAACTCCCCCTTCCCAGATGCATTGCTCACCTCTCTCCATTGCTGGTTCCCTTACTCCCTCTACTGGTCCCTTTAAACCTTTTTCCAATTCCGTTTCCACCAGGGTCCACCAGCAACTCTTTCCCCGAAACTTAACTGTACTTCCTCCGCAAAGCTTTGGGGCAAAAGCCAGTGCCCTGGAAATAGTCAGATCCAGCCAGCTTCTAGACACAGAGGCTGTGGAATTAATTAGCTCTCCTCTGGTCTTGCTCTTGTGCTCAGAAAGGCTGAGAGTCTGCACAACCATCCCCAGGCAGGAGCCAGTGTTCCCAACTCACCCTCTGAAGCTTCCTGGCTACAAAGGGCCCAGCCGGGCAGCAGCAGCAGCAGGGGCGGCAGCAAAGACAGCAATGTTGTCAGCATCCTGGGGCTGAAGTTCTTGATTGTACCTGGGCTACTGATTGAACCGGCTGGACGCTCTTCTTGCAGTAGCCTAAAAAGAGAAGTAAGGCTATCTAGAAGGGTTGGAGGCTGAGCTGAAGAGGATGGAATGGGGCCAGGGAATGGCAGGAGGAAAAGGTTGTCAGGCTTTTAAAGTGTTATTCCTACTCTGTCTCATTTCCTACTAGGGGGCCGGCCTTTCTCAGCCCCGCCCAGCATTGGGCCCTCGTGCCCAGACCTGCCTCGTTCCCTCTCCCTGGGCTGCTTCTGAGGAATGAGAAATGGAGCGGAAAAGGGGGAGAAGGGCCTGATGAGAAGTCCCGCTGTGGCTGAGTCAGGGGGTGGGGCAACTACTTTCAGCTTAGATCAGACTCCAGGGTATAGAGACCGGCAGGTTGCTGATGGGGAAACAGAATCAGAGAGGTGTAAGAACTTACCCAAAGTTTTATTCCTCGTGGTGGTGACTGATCCAGGATTAGACTTTAGTGTTCTAGGATAGTTGCATGCATTTTACCAGAATATTAATTACATAGCAATTACACAATCAGGGACCTTGCTCTGAGAAAGTTACAAAATGAGCAGAAAGGAGCTCATTGTTTGTAATAGAGGAGAACGATGAGCAATATATAAATCTCAGTGGGGGCTTGGTTACATAAAACAATCTTTTTCAAACTGAGATCATAGTCTATTAGTGGACAACGGAAACATTTTGACAGGTCATGGTTAACATATTTTAAAAATAAAATACAATGGAATAAGACATTTTACTTCATCACCCTTAGTAAGCAGTATTTCATAAAATATTTTTTCACTTTTATAT